>WSYH01000146.1:1970-20991 GCA_036426205.1 Ascaphus truei | reverse complement strand
TTTGGCCCTGGGTGTGAGTTTAGGACTTGCGGGGGGGGATGCGGGGGGCACTTAACCCCTTCACGACCGTAGCGGTTAATACCGCTACGGTCCTGAAGGGGTTAAGGCCTCCCGCTACCCACCCGCAAGCCCTAAACAACCACTGTTGGGGCTAATGCCCCCTTCACCCATCCCCGCTACCCACAATAACGCTGGCACGGTGGGTTAACCCCTTCATTGCCTTAGCGGTTAGCCGCTAAGGTAATGAAGTGGCTTTTAAATGCCTTTTTCCTGCCTCGGATGCATGCCGGGGGGCTCCGGTGCAGGTATCAGCTCCGGAGACCCCCAGCATCAATTACAGGCAGGAAAAAGGGCTGATTTTTTCTAAGTGTCGCCCCGGCCGATGCTTCTCCTCCAGCAAGTTGCCAACTTTAGTTGGCGGGCTGGATTGGCCATAAAATCTCCAATCTGGCCTGCCGATCAGCACCGAAAAGCTGATCGGGGCTTACTGAATTCAGGCGGGAAAAAAAAGTCCCGATAAGTGGCTTATCGGCAGCCGGGTGGCGAAATTTTTTTTTTCGGAAGAAAAGTTGCCGATAATTCCCACTTATCAGGGCTTACTGAATCAGGAGGGCAAAAAACGGCTATAAAATGCCGAAAAAGCCTTATCGGGGCTTACTGCATGAGGCCCTCAGTCCCTTTGTTCCTGCCCTGAGCATAAACAATCAGGACAGTTACCTTTTGATCACCGGGCTATGTTAATTTCCTCAGGATGCCCTTCCTGCCCTATTTAGCATAGCAGATGGGTTCTGGATTTTCAGAGCAGATCCAAATCCCATATACACTTTAATATCTACACATATTAAAATACCCGGTTCTGGTAGGTCTAGCGGGTCCAAACTTTCCAGACTTTAATGCCGGAAGTGGTACATTATAGGGTCCAATTTTCAGCCCGCTACAACCTTCGGAATCGGAGTTATACAAATACCACATAAATCGTTTCATATTTTATTATAAAAATCTCCGCTAAAAAGAAATCTCAGCTTTTCACTAAATCCCCATTGAAAACAATGGGCTCCGCCGCCATGGGTTTCAATGGAGCAACTCCGCCATTGTAGTCGATGGAGTTTCCCGCCATAGACTTTCAATGGAGAAACCGCCGGCATTGAAGTCTATGAGAAAATTCACAAATCTTTACATTCGTCCACACTCCGTCTGGTTGGTCTGAGAGGGCTGGGAACGGGCATGCATTAAAGCCGGATCCTTGGCTACATGCTACCCAAATCCCATCCCTCTGGGCATTCCAGAACCGGAGATATGGACTTACACATTTCAACATTTTACACTTAGTCATTTTTCCGCCACGCGGCTTTTCCCCATTGGAATCAATGGCTGGCGCCGCCATAGACAATGCATGGCGCACGCCGCCATTGGATTCAATGGTGCGACCCTCCTTCTCCGCTCGACCCTTTACAGGGGTCCCTCATTCCCGAACCCGGTGGGGGTCCCTAGGGGCTAGGGGCAAAAATAATTTTATTCCCAGGTGCCCTAGAACCCAAGATTCCCACGCCAATTGTCGTTGAACTTGACCAAAGTGATTAAACTCTTTTAATAGACATTGTCTCCGCTTTTGCGGTCTGCGGTTTGGATGGCTGCCAACCTGTTCCTCGAGGCCGGCGTTGAGGAATCTCCATTGAAGTCAATGAGCCCATTGACTTACAATGGGAAACCGCCGCTCCTCCTCTCGGACGCCACCTGCTGGTCGTCGCTGGAAAACAGGTCAAAAACCGCTACTTCTGCCATTAGAACGCATGGAGGCTCAATGGCGACCTATGGACGGCTGCAAAATGGAGCCTGAAAAGGCGGGAAAAGGGAACAAAGGGCTATAATCACTAAATAACATTAACCCCTTCCCTCCCGCATCAACCCTAGTGTATGTGTGCGTGCCAACACCAGGATAACACAATACAGTTACACATGGGAATACACATTTGGATATTGAAGCAAGGTAAAAAACACATTACTGGATCTCAGTCCAGTTAACTCCTTGCTTCCCAGGTGAGAGTAGAGGGTGATAATATCGATTGGAGAAAAAGAACCCAGTCTTGTAGCACTCGTACACAACAATTGTATAGTGATAAATTTAAAATACTTTATTAATAACTCTGAATAAAAAATAGGGTGTTAAAACGTAATTAAATACTGTGTAGAACAGCACGTGACTGTATCCTTTGGTAACCCACCCTGGTATAGGTGGGTAGATATAGTGTGATCCCTGATAGGTACTAGAGATCAAATGCTATAAATTATAGCGACCTAAAATGTAGGAGAGGAGCCAGGGTAGAGGGTGGCCAAATGGGGTGTAACCCCTTTAGTCCCGGGCCAAACCCTCTCTATCATGACAAGGTCATCATAATAATTTGATCCCTATACCCCCAAATACATAAAAAGCACACAAATCAACCATGTGCAGTCAAACGCACAGGGTCGCAGTCAAAAGATACAGCACAGATTGAATATCGTAATATCAGGTTGGTCTAGGCAGGCATGTGGAGAAAATAAAAATAAGAAATGAGGAGAAGCAAGCAGTGGTGAATTTACATGCGCATGAGGTAGTAATCATCAACTATCAAGCAGGAATGTGATTGAAACCAGAAAGACACACATTCAAAGGAATGGTGTGGGAGAGGTGTACTGCACTGTAGATAAGATAAGAAGTTGAAATACTCAACTGCAGTACAGTAAATTATCCTGTGTGTGTGCGGGGGCGAGCGAGGGGAGAGCACTGTACTGTATATGCCGAAATGTGATACTGTTACAGCACACGCCTATGCGTTTCAACAATTTTCAAATGAGACATACACTGGCGACACACTTTATTCGAGCTCGGCTAGTCCCACGAATTCGGGTATACCCGGGTGTATTGAGGTTTGTGACTGTTTTCTGCCCGAGTGCATTGCAACAATTGTATAGTGATAAATTTAAAATACTTTATTAATAACTCTGAATAAAAAATAGGGTGTTAAAACGTAATTAAATACTGTGTAGAACAGCACGTGACTGTATCCTTTGGTAACCCACCCTGGTATAGGTGGGTAGATATAGTGTGATCCCTGATAGGTACTAGAGATCAAATGCTATAAATTATAGCGACCTAAAATGTAGGAGAGGAGCCAGGGTAGAGGGTGGCCAAATGGGGTGTAACCCCTTTAGTCCCGGGCCAAACCCTCTCTATCATGACAAGGTCATCATAATAATTTGATCCCTATACCCCCAAATACATAAAAAGCACACAAATCAACCATGTGCAGTCAAACGCACAGGGTCGCAGTCAAAAGATACAGCACAGATTGAATATCGTAATATCAGGTTGGTCTAGGCAGGCATGTGGAGAAAATAAAAATAAGAAATGAGGAGAAGCAAGCAGTGGTGAATTTACATGCGCATGAGGTAGTAATCATCAACTATCAAGCAGGAATGTGATTGAAACCAGAAAGACACACATTCAAAGGAATGGTGTGGGAGAGGTGTACTGCACTGTAGATAAGATAAGAAGTTGAAATACTCAACTGCAGTACAGTAAATTATCCTGTGTGTGTGCGGGGGCGAGCGAGGGGAGAGCACTGTACTGTATATGCCGAAATGTGATACTGTTACAGCACACGCCTATGCGTTTCAACAATTTTCAAATGAGACATACACTGGCGACACACTTTATTCGAGCTCGGCTAGTCCCACGAATTCGGGTATACCCGGGTGTATTGAGGTTTGTGACTGTTTTCTGCCCGAGTGCATTGAGTTATTTTCCAGGCAGGGATTGAAGCATTTTATTCCCGCTGGCTGCAATACTGCACAGTACATATATATATACTGCATTACAATTCATGAATTTATGCCATCTGGTAGACACGCGAAGCATTGCAGCCTATTAAATCCTAATCATTATCATTTAACAGATCAGCCGCCCATCAGCCAGGCATGAACCCAGGCTGGGAAGGCAAATGCAACGGGGCTTGTCTGAGGTGAGGAGCGGCGCATTCCAGGTATCTGCCAGGTACATACCGGGTATTTGCTCGAATAAAGTGTGTCGGTGCAGTATAGCACTGCAAATGCATGTAAAAATATGCAAATTTACAATTACTGCGCGCGCACACGCAGACTGTGTACTGACGTAGGTTGAACTGCTAAAGTATTTGACTTCCAAGACAACAGCTCGCGAACGCCCCCCTGAGTTTTTAGACGGTATTGGAGTATTGCAGACAGCGATAATAAAATGCTAATATCACGAGCGCTAAAATACCGCTATAAACTCCGGACAAAAAAAAACAAAACGCATCTGCCCGCGGTTATCAGAGAGCCGCGGATCCGGCCGCATTAGGATAAAGGCGGCCGCCACTGTAAATCCTTCTCCATCAAGGATTCCTATTTCTCTTACCGTACACCCCAAAACTGGAACAACCTACCAGAGACTCTCACATCCACCACCAGTTTAAGTTCTTTGAAATCTAAGGCTGTCGCACATTTTAATCTGGTCTGTAACTGTTACATACGCCCATAATATAATCTTTAACTGTGCATGCAATGTCTTGTATATAATGTATAACCTGCTCATTTATGTAACTGTATTTGTAACCATGTATTATTTGTCTTACTCTGTGCCCAGGACATACTTGAAAACGAGAGGTAACTCTCAATGTATTACTTCCTGACAGGGCCACCAACAGAAATCATGGGGCCTGGGACAAATGAAAAGAGCAGGCCCCTCCCCCCTCCCCCCCCCCCCGAACCCATAGCGCACCTACCACGAAAAAATATCTTTTAGCGCGCAACTTTTACTTAACTGTTTTCTTATTGTGATACAGAAAAACACATTACAATGCAATCTGTTTATTTTTATATTTTCAACAAAAGACATGTGACTACCTGCCTGGGTGAGTGGGTGGGTGAATGACAGTGGGTGGGTGGGTGAATGACAGTGGGTGGGGGAATGACAGTGGGTTGGTGGGTGGGTGAATGACGGTGGGTGAATGACAGTTTGAATGACAGTGGGTGGGTTAATGACAGTGGGTCGGTGGGTGGGTGAATGACAGTTGAATGACAGTGGGTGGGTGGGACAATTGGGTGAATGACAGTGAGTGGTTGGTTGGGTGGGCGAATGACAGTGGGTGGGTGGGCGAATGACAGTGAGTGGGAGAATGACAGTGGGCTGGATGGGTGGGCGAATGACGGTGGATGGGTGATGGTGGGTGACAGTGACTGTGGGTGACAGTGACTGGGTAACAGTGACTGTGACTGGGTGACTGTGACTGGGTGACTGTGACTGGGTGACAGTGACTGCGAGTCAGTGACAGTGACTGTGACTGGGTGACTGTGACTGGGTGACTGTGACTGGGTGACAGTGACTGACTGTGACTGTGAGTCAGTGACAGTGACTGTGACTGGGTAACAGTGACTGTGACAGGGTGACTGACTGGGTGACAGTGACTGTGACTGGGTGACAGTGACTGACTGTGACTGAGTTACTGTGGGTGACTGTGACTGGGTGACTGTGGGTGACTGACTGTGACTGGGTGACAGTGACTGTGGGTGACAGTGACTGTGACTGGGTGTCTTATCCCCCACCACCACCCCCATATATATTAAATATCCCCCCACCTCCCCAATTCATATTAAATATACCCCCACAAACCCAATACATATTAAATATACTTCTACCAACCCCATATATTAAATATACTCCTACCACCCCCATATATATTAAATATACCCCCACCATCCCCATATATATTAAATATACCCCCACCACCCCCATATATATTAAATATACCCCTACCACCGCCATATATTAAATATACTCCTACCACCCCCATATATATTAAATATACCCCTACCATCCCCATATATATTAAATATACCCCTACCACCCCCATATATATTAAATATACCCCTACCACTCCAATATATATTAAATATACCCCTACCACCCCCATATATATTAAATATACTCCTACCACCCCCATACATATAAAATATACCCCTACCACCCCCATATATATTAAATATACCCTTACCACCCCCATATATATGAAATATACCCCCACCATCCATATCCATATCAAATATACCCCCCCCCCCAACATCCATATTAAACATACCCCCACCTCCCTCCCATGTTGTACTTTACCTTATCTCCTGCAGCACACAGTCAGCACCGGAACATGTATCTGGCCCGCCGGGGTGTGGGCTCCGCCCCCGCTGTCCTCTGGTTGGCTGTCCTCTCCTCCAATCAAGGACAGCACACCAGTCCTCCTTGCTCTGCCCAGCCACAGTCCCGGCCTGCCCTCTCACTGCCTCCGCCCTCTCAGCACTTAACGCTCGCCGGACACCTGGCAACCATATGGTGGGCACGCATGGGCCAGGCGCGTGGGCCCCCCCTATGCTATGGGGCCCCCGGGCAACTGCCCAGTTAGGTTAGCGCGGGGGAAGATAGGTTGGCGCGCGCAGGGGAATCCCATGGGATATCTCCTCTGTCACATGTTGGGGGCCGAGGGGTGGGGGCAGGGGATGAGCGGGGGGCAACGGATGAGCGGGGAGGGGGGAAGGGGGAAACGGGTGGGCCCACATGCAGCAGGGTGGGCCCACAGGCAGCAGGGCAGGCCCACAGGCAGCGGCCAGGCCCACAGGCAGCAGGGCAGATACCCTGCTTGCCCTGCGCATGCGCAGAAGAACCACCGCCATTTATACTTTAACGGGCATGGCCGGGCCCCCCTGACTCACGGGGCCCGGGACGCCAGTGCCCTCTGTCCCCACCTGTTGGCGGCCCTGCTTCCTGGTAAAATATAAGAAACAGGACTTTGGGTCCAGTTATGGTGCAGCAGATATATTCCACAGATATATTGTATAACAAGTCCCATAAACCACTAACATCAATATTCTTTTTTCTTTGGTAAAATTGATCAGATGAAAACTGTTCCGAACAGATTAATGTCCATTGTCAACCCAATATATAAAGTTATTGAATATGTGACTGCCATGTGAGGTCTCAAGTGGGATTTATTGGGGGAACGCATCATCATAGGCAAATGGTTCCCTTTTCTCCTACCACACTCAAATAAGTCACTGAATAGTATTGGTGACACAGTAAAGTATCAGTAATCATATCATAGTCCACTCACTTGATTGAAGAGTGATGATAACCAGCAAGACATCCGTGTAGGCGTACATCCAACTTGATTGAAGATCAGGAGAAAGGTAGCCTCAAAAGAGGGGAGTGGAGCACAGCATAGGGACCAGCAACAGGAACCAGCACACCATAGGTTAAAAATCTATTTTATTGGTCAAACAAGGGGAGACACCAAAAACGGGGACAACCACCCACTCTGACGCGTTTCGGGCTAGCTCTTGTGAGGGCTTAGCCCGAAACGCGTCAGAGTGGTGTGGTTGTCCCCGTTTTTGGTTGTCTCCCCTTGTTTGACAATAAACTAGATTTTTAACTATATGGTGTGCTGGTTCCTGTTTGCTGGTCCATTGATGCTGTGATCACTCCCCTCTTTGAGGCTACCTTTTCCTGGTCAAATATTTTATAAATAAATGATCCCCATAATTTGTAAGTCGCCTGTTTATTCTTGCTTCCAAATGCATAACCTTACATTTATCTGTATTAAACCTCAATCTGCCATTTTACCTGCCCAAGTTTCTAATCTCTCCAAGTCCTTCGGGAGAGAAATTACATCCTGCTCTATTCTATTACCTTACACAAGCATTTAGAGTCCATTGCTTTGTTTTGGAATACCCAACCTCAAATACACATCACAACTGCATTACACTGGTCTTAATCCTAATTACCTCTCAAAGAAAACAAATAGGTTAGTAGGCAGATCTATACTTCAAAATCCATGCTGACTATTATTAATATTTGTTTTCCATTAGGTATTTCCTGAATATTATACCCGACTATAAACCTTCAAGTAGTCCCTACTATTGCAAGTCAGGACCTTAGGTCTGATGAATCCCCGGCGTGTCGCATCTAGCTCCCCTTTTCAATATCAGGCACCACATCTCGGCTTTAACCCACAATCTTGTGGATACAGAGCCGTGAAATGCGACACTCCTGAATATTAAATATAATGGTTTTGCTATTACGAAACTTAACTCCGTAGAACTCTTGGTGTATATGCCATCGAGGAGGCCACCGTGCTTTATTACTTAATTGTTGCAAGCTGCTTATGAAACTTCCTACTCAGCTATACCAAGTGTTACTCATTAATATGGAGGTTGTGGCCTTACTCCTGCGGCACTACTATTAGAAATTGACTTAATTCCCTGGTTAAAATAAGAGCGCATATGATAATATATATTATATATTATATATATGATATGTATATATATATATATATATATATATATGTAAAAATAACTTTATGCTCATCTGCATGTCTAGGCAGGCAAGCGGCTCAACGGGGGGGCTGGTTTTTCCCCTTGGTTTTTTTTTTTTTTGCTATGCAACCCCACTTCCCTTATCACCCAGCTACAGCAATTCCACGCAGCAAGGGATTCTGGGAAATGACATGCAAATGAGCACACAGGTCCCTTTTTGCCTCATAACCATTTTTAAAATGGTTCCATATAGGTTAAGCTGGCTGATGTCACAGCTTTGAGCACAGCCAGGGTTAGGTGCCATACCAGTGTGCTCATAACGGCGGTGACCATGAGACGCTCTATAAACCCATGGGAAAACAACATGTTAAAATGGTATGAGGCAAAAAGTGACACGTGATGCTCATTTGCATGTCATTTCCCAGAAACCCTTGCGGCAGTGGAAGTGCTGTTATGCTGGGTGATAATGGGGAGAAAGGTGGGGTGCAGGGACCTGCTAAGACATGCAGATGAGCCATACAGTTATATTTGCATATTTGCTTTCCTGTGGAGGGTTTTTGTCACTTTTTTTACTCACCATAACTTAACTCAGTATTATGGTTTAGCCTATCCCATAGCCTCTCTTGCATTCCCAGTAAAATCAACCCTACAATGATGAGACCCATCAAGGTCGAAACAGCTGTCTGTGGGTGGTTTTCTGGGTATGCACCTTAACCCTGGCTGTGCTCAAAGCTGTGACCATGCAGCAAGCTTAAGCCTATAGGGAACCATGTTAAAAATGGTTATTGAGGCAAAAAGTGACACTGTGTGCTCATTTGCATGTCATTTCCCAGAATCCCTTGCTGCAGTGGAAGTGCTGTATGCTGGGTGATAATGGGGAAAGGTGGGGTTGCAGACCTGCCTAAGACATGCAGATGAGCATACAGTTATATTTGCATATTTGCTTTCCTGTGGAGGGTTTTTGTCACTTTTTTTACTCACCATATTTTAACTCAGTATTATGGTTTATATATATATATATATATATATATATATATATATATTTTTCAAACAGGTCTCCGGCGTTGCCTCTTTAATGTTTCACGGTGCTTATTTTCCTTCCCGCAAATACAGCAATGTTTTTTCATTGCAACCTTACTCTAAATCCCGGGATCTGTTAGGTAACGGTGTTGCGATGTTCGTTACCCACCATGTTACAGACTATGCAATGCATTACAATTTGGATGTAGGTTATGGACTCGGATACCCAGCAGAGTAAAGAGTGACACCGCCATTGGAAGGTTTAGAGGGCTCTGAAAATATTGGGTGCGTCAGCATTTCTCTAGAATAAATGTTCAACATTGAAATATGTAACTGTACTGAAATGTAAAGGTCGTTCTATGGGGAAAACGTGTCATTTTGCAGAATGGGACAACTTGCTGCCAAGGGCATCTCGCCATTGGCCGTCTTGCCTCTAAGGTACGTTATTAGGGGGTTATGGTAAGGGCTCCGATTATGGGTTTTAGGGTAAGCGGTTAAGGTTTAGCTTTAATGGGTAAGGTGTTAATGGGTTTGGGTAAGGAGTTAAGGTTAGCGGCATTTGGGCTAAGGGGGTTACAATTAGGGGTTTAACATTGAGGCAAGGAGAGAGGGGGGAGAAAATATCACGTATGTATGCACACAATGAAATTCAAACTATTGCCAGCTCGGATCTTCCTTTAATAACTTTTGTTTCATTATTTGAAGTCACATGGGGTGTCCATGCTTCCTGATGGGGCACCCCGCAACATTAATCCTCTGTCTCTGGGACCATCGAGGTCACTAACCTTAAGTGTTGCTACATCTGTACAACCTGATATCTAATTGTTACCCATGGATCCCCACCCAATCGAAGATCAGGTCCCCTAAGGTGTTCTGGGGTCTGGCTACATGTCTCTGTGTGGTGCATACCTGCTGGCAACAGGACGGCCTGAGTCTCCCGCGGTGACATGGGGGAACAACAGGACAGGTTTCTGGGGTGAATGCCTTCGTTCTCCTTCTACTGGTGCAGCGCCTCCATCTGCAGTAAGCTCCAGGGATAAGGGGTGGAATCCCTACCGCAGAATCCCCTCCCAGGGATGAGAGATTCCAGTCTCACACAATAGTTCTTTTTCCAATTAGCAGCAGCTCTTTATTTTTCTCAGCAGCAGCAGTCAGATACAATCAAATTACACAGCTGGCTAGCTGTTCTCCTTTAGGATGGTCCCTGCCTCCACTCTGGACCAAGGGCCATCCAGAGTGTTGGGCTAGCTCTTCCCTTACCCCCTAAGCAGGGTAAGAGGTATTTGGTCCACCTCACTATCAGCTCTACTCCTAGGCTGCTCACTCTCCTCTTCTCTCTAGCTAACTCATAACTTCTCTGTCTTTACTCCTGTGACACACACTAGACTAGAACTACTCCAGACACACTAAATAGGAAGTGACACTGCTCTTTGTAGCTTCCAGTAGGCACCGCCCCTGTGTCTCTTGATTGGACACAGGGTCAAGTGACCTACCTTCACTGACTTAGCACAGTGTCAGAAGTAGGGAAAAACCATGATTACTCCTGGCACCTGCCCTTAGCAGGGATTACACACAGGAGGAGTATAGATATATAGCCCCTACTCTTACAAGGGCTACATAATTATTACCCCAGACACTGTTGTTTGTTTACTTTCTCATTCTGCAAGTTTATAAGGGGATATTGTATTTGTCCCTCAATAATGATGGGTTTAGAAAGGTAATTATGGTCTTGATCTCATCCATCTGATTTAAGTCGGATCCATAAATCCACCCGCTTTGATATAGCATTAAATCGCACGTCATAGCACAAATATGTGAATTAATGGGGTTGTGGTAGAGAAAAGAATAAATGCACATTAAATAAATGTAAAAATAGAGATACATATATAACAAGCACACGAGGGAGGGGATAGGGAGTGATCACAAAATCATACTAATTGAATTGATAATGAATTAGATGAACAAATATATATTGATAATCATAAAGGGGGTGCAAACTGTGAACTGAAAAGTGAATCAGAAAAACAAAGGAGTACAAAATGATTGCACCCCTGAAAGAATTCACTAAACTGCACACTACTGGAATTAAAATGTAACTTTTAATAAATTACTTAAAACATATATTACCAAAGAAATGTGTAACGTGATTAAAAAGAAATTAAATCAACATTACTTAGCATCTGTGTCACCAAATTATTGTGATGAAAACACCCCTGTTAACCAACTATTAATGGTGGGGTGTGGAGGACCCAGAGTGCTATAAGTCAGGATATGAACCCCTCTGGATCAGCTAGCAGAACAGATAATAAAAGATGTAAACATCAGCGAGGAAAGGATTATTACAATAAGATAAATACAAGGTCCACCTAGTGTGATGATGTGCTATTCAAGCACCTCAGTCGTTATCTTATAAATGCAATTAAAGGTGGCAGGCGCCATAAATTGTAAATCCCTGACGAGCTCCATAAGCTGGAGGTAAACGCGCGTTGGACGCGCAATGTTGTCAGTCCCTACTTGGAGCTGTTTTTAATGTATTGTTAGTAGTCAACCTGGTTCACTTATACATTCAATGACACTATTCTAATTATGTCCTAGTGTCGCTAGTCCAGTGAGGGTCTGTTGCCAGTTCTCCACCTAGCCTAGATGTGCCTTACACTTTTGTGTTGTGAATTTATTTCAAAAATTCAAGGGAAATTCCGCTTTGTTAGCGCCCATGAGTGTCTAGTCCATTGATCACTACACTTATGGCGCTGCAACCCTTTACGCTGCATTTTTTCCGATACAACTGTGAGGTGCTTCCTGAGCACATCATCCCACTAGGTGGACCTTGTATTTATCTTATTGTATAATCCTTTCTCGCTGATGTTTTACATCTTTTATTATCTGTTCTGCTAGCTGATCCAGAGGGGTTCGATATCCTGACTTATATAGCACTCGGTCCTGCCGACACCGGGCCACCATTAAATAGTTTTGGTTAACGAGGGTGGTGTTTTCATCACAGATAATTTGTGGACACAGATGTTAAGTAATGTTGATTTAATTTCTTTTTTAATCACGTACACATTTCCTTTGGTAATATATGTTTTAGTAATTTATTAAAAGTTACATTTTAAATATGCAGTGGTGTGCAGTTTAGGTGAAGTCTTTTCAGGGGTGCAATCATTTTGTCTCCTTTGTTTATATCGATACATATATCATGTCTGCTCAACTCGCTCGAACAGCTCTCTCTCCCTGTCTAAAATCTCAACCTCCTATCGTCGCCCTCAACCTACAGAAGCTCCCTCTCGCCCAATCTAAAAAGCTTGGGGGGCCCTCCCCGGGTCCTACTAACTTCACTCTTCGCTCCATTGAAACTCCCCCCTCCCAACGCATCAAGTGCCAACTCTGGACGATAAAATACCCTCGGCCTCGGTCCGACACTTCGAATTGCTCCCCCAAAAAATCTCCCTCTCCTTCCCCTGCCCCCGTCCACCACCTCTTACTCGTTACTCCATCAAACGTACTCACCCCTCCCCCTCGTGCCCCAATCTCGCTCTACTGGCTCTGTACCCCTCGCTCTCCTCGGCAACCTCCTCCAAAGTCTCTGAACTCTCAACTCTCCCGATGCACAAGAAACCGTTCTTCTAAAGTCACCCCCCTCCTACCCTCTTCTGACTCTCTTGCTCGATGCCGCTCTCTCCAATTGAGCCTCGGATCGGAGATTGTTTAGAATCAGACAAACCACTCAGCATAGGGAGTCATCGAACCCTTACCATGCCCCCACTCCTAGAGAGAAAAGGAAGGACGTGTTTACCACAAAAAAAAAACATCAGAGAGGAAACGAGGAAGTAGGTGGAAAGGAGAGAATAAAATACAGAAAAACATAAAGGGAACAACAGAATTTTAACTTAGCTCTACCATTTTTATCTACTCCACAGTTTAATTTAATTTCAAAAGGACTATCATTTGCGCCATCAGTAGGGCCTAATAATTTCGAGCTATTTTTAGACGCCATAGATATTTAAGGAAACTTACATTAAAAAGATTCTTTCTGAGTAAAAATGTGGAAAGTAGATTAATTAATCCAACCGCTATCCAGAGAGAAGCTGAAAAATTTAAACATACCACATTAAAGAGTAAATCGACATTTTATCCCCTTTACAAAGGGAATCACTTAGAAGGTTTTATGACCTAATTGTTAAAGAACTTTGAAAATTGTCTGAAAAACACTAAATCTAAGACTAAAACAATTTATCAAAAGAGAAAAAAATGCCTTAGAAGAGATTACAAAAATAACCGATATAGTAATTAAACAGGGCGGATAGGAGGAGGAATAGTAATTATGAATAGAACGATTACCTCAAGAAAAACGACCGACCTCCTCCTGGGATCAAAACACCTACGAGATTCTTAACGAAAACACCTACAAATATTTTTGGTAGTGATTTGCAAAAACATCTAGATAAAGGAAGAGATAATGGTATACTTACTGATAAAGAGTACAAATTCCTGCTGAACAAAACGCCACAGATACCCATATTTTATATACTTCCTAAAATACATAAATGTTTAAAAAAACCTCCAGGGAGGCCTATAATTTCTGGCATAAATTCCCTTACCTTCAATTTATCGG
This sequence comes from Ascaphus truei, assembly GCA_036426205.1. Classification (NCBI taxonomy): domain Eukaryota; kingdom Metazoa; phylum Chordata; class Amphibia; order Anura; family Ascaphidae; genus Ascaphus; species Ascaphus truei. The sequence continues at coordinate 7,004 of WSYH01000146.1, read as the reverse complement.
CATATATTGATGACTTTTTACAGGAGTATGTTAAAACATTGAAATCATATTTAAAAGACACCACTGACATTCTCCAGCTATTAGAATCTTTCGTATGGAAAGAAAACTATATATTGGCAACAATAGATGTTTCTTCATTATATACATCCATTGCACATGATGTAGGATGTAAGGCCGTTAAATACTTTTTAGACAAAGATGGAGAGTTACATGAATTGCAAGTCCAGTTTTTAATAGAGAGTATTGCTTTTATATTAGAAAAAAATTACTTTTTATTTAATGATGTTTTCTATATTCAGAAATGTGGCACTGCCATGGGCACGAAATTTGCTCCCAGTTATGCCAATCTCTTCATGGGATTCTGGGAAGACCATCACATCTGGTCTGACGGCATGCGGGGGGAGGGTATTGTCCTATGGCGGCGCTACATTGATGATGTCATTTTAATTTGGCAGAGAGATCAGGAAAGTTTAGACCTATTCATTACCAATTTAAATGTAAATATGCTAAATCTAAAATTTACATCCACTACTAGTAAGACATCCATCGAATATCTGGATTTAGTTATCTATATAGAAGAAGGACTAATAAAAACAAAAACACACTTTAAAAATGTTGATAGTAACAACTTTATTTTGCGCTCCAGCTGCCACCACCATCAATGGATGGATAATGTTCCTTATAGTCAGTACAGAAGAATGCGCAGGAACTGCACCGACGACCACGTTTTTGAGGAACAATGTAAAATCCTAGAGGAACGTTTTTTAGAAAAAAAGTATACTAATATGGTATTGAATACAGCACTCAATAAGGCAAATCTGTTACAAAGGAAAGATCTATTAGAAACAAAAAAAACTGTGAAGACTAAGACCAACATTTTTGAGACAGCATTCTTAACTACCTACAATAAAGAAGCTAATAGTATTAATAAAATTTAAAAAAAAACATTGGCATGTTCTCAAAACAGATAACATTTTAAGTGAAATAATTCCTGATTACCCTAAAATTATTTACAAGAAAGCTCAAAATATTAAACACTTTGTGGCCCCGAGTGCACTAAGGAAAATACCTACTAATGATAAGAGGTGGCTCAAAGGCATAGAGGGTTTCCATGGCTGTTCATCATGCAAGGCATGTGAACACAAGCAATTAGATAAAAAAAGTTTTATTTGTAATAAAACGAAAGAAATTTTTAAAATTAAACAATATATCAATTGCCAGTGTTCGACAAACCTATACATTTGCTCGCCCCGGGCGAGTGGATTTAACCCCATGGGCGAGTAAATATTGGCCCAAGCAGCACACGTTTGGTACTAGGTGGCGAGTAGATTTTTTTGTGTGGCGAGTAGATTTTTTGGTAATTTGTCAACCACTGTCAATTGCTATACAGATTTTGTAATTTATGTTTTACAATGCCCATGTGGGCTACAGTATGTGGTGAAAACTACAAGATCTATCCGGATTCGTATTTTAGAACATCTGAGTAATATCAGACGGGGAATACTTACCCATAGTGTATCCAAGCACTTTGCCAAATTTCATCATTCCAATCCAAAAGATTTTAAATTTACTGTAATAGAGAATGTTTTACAACATTGGAGAGGGCGAAGTAGAGAACTGGATCTTAGCAAAAGAGAGATGTTTTGGATACACAAATTAAACACACTTATTCCACATGGCTTAAATGCCGATTTTGAAATTATACCGTTTTTGATATAATCCGGTCCCCGCCCCACTCCACTCCCTCAGACAGCTAGTTCCTTTCTTGTTATAGTGTTTTTTTACTGTTGCTATTTGCACTATATTTTTATTGCTATTTATACACATTGCACTTTAGATCTTGTGCATTTTCTGTATTTTATACCTTTTATAATATATATTAAGCAATTTATTTATTTTTTATTATGTGTTCATTAATCATCTTTTTTTCTCTCTCTATTTTATTCCATCCGATTAATATATAAATATTTATGTTTACTATTCTGAAATCGCCGCATTTTTAATCGTCACATGTTATGAGTGTTATTATATAAATAAATTGTGTCACTATGTCATGTTATGTAAACCTTTTTTTGGACCACAGAGTGATGTGTCAAGTTTTTTGGCAACCTGTGGGTTAATTGTGTAACCATTAGAGACGGTTAATCCGTTAATTGATTTCAATCAACTTCAGTATATAATACTTCAGTACCATAAGGGTCATTATTCGCTCCTGAGGAAGCTGTCCGTGAACAGCGAAACGCGTTGAGCCTTTTTTTGTCAGTCTGCTGCAGTTGCTCTAAGGGTGAAGACGTGTGAGGTGCCTGCCGAAATCGCTGCTGATCTGCCGAGATTTCTCTTCCCCGCTCCCTACCGGATGTCATCACCCACCCCATCGGAAGTGACGTCAGACGCCATCCACTGGCGGCGAGGTGGGAGCAAAGGGAGAAAAGTCCAGCTAGCTTCTTTTAACTAAGAGCCCTCTACTGTCTCACGAAACTGTTACGTGTTCATGCCCTATGTACTTATTGTAAGTGCATCTCTTACCTTGTTTGATTGGATAAATACTGTGTTATACGATCCACACTATAGTCCGTTTTCTTTTGCATATGATCCCTACACTCTGCGTGAATCGGAGTCTCCATTACTTCAATGAATTACGTTTGAAGTTCCTGCATATCCAGAGTCATCTCTGTTAAAGACCTTACCTGATCCACACTGACTTAGTCAGACCACTGCTTACATTTACTCTACTTGTTGTAAGTAGGAATTCTATTTGAGCCAAGATTCAGCTATCTTCCACATTGTTTGAATATACTGCACAATTATTGTGTTTATCTTTTTATTTTTGGTGTGTTCCTGACTGTACCGCTCCCTTCCTCCCCTTTGGACCAAACATATATAACGAAAACAAAAACAGCCAGACTATTCTAAGGTTAGTTTTAGAAGTCTGTTAAGAAGCATTTCCAATGTAACAACAATAAGAAACACAAGCAGTCACAAACTTTAAAATAGTACAATAAAAAAGTTGAAGAATACCTGTACTCTCAAAAAAAAAAAAAAGTCCCAGAAAATCTATAAATAAAATCATTACTGTCGTTGCATATCTATCCGTCGACCGTTTCACCGCTAAAGTAAGCCCCTAATCTTACCCTAAAACCCCCTAATATTAATGTAACCCTCCCTGCCCGGCTTCTTGGGATGATCATATCGATGTTCTGTGTTTGGCCACTCAGCATGGATTATTTTGACTTGGGCTGTTCTTCAGGCGCCTGGGCGAGGAGGTAGCGAGGGTATATAATAATGGGCGCCAGGAACTTTTGTAATACAACAATCTTTTATTCTGCAGTTAAAGAGATGACTGTTGCCCCAAAGGGAAGCACATTTAAGTGGTGCACTCTCAGGCGATTAAAACTTAACTTTTAATTCAACAATTATAATATATATGTATACACACGACAATACATTTAACAAAAGTGTATGTTTAAAAATAAACAAATAAAATGACAGGTTTGTGAAGTGTAATTATTTCTGCTGTTGTGGTGTTTGATATGTAATGAATATATAGTACTAGCTGAGAGCCCCGGCGTTGCCCGGGATGTTTGTGGTGTGGGTGTGGGATTTGGGTGGGGAGTGGTCCACGCGGCCCATGTGCGGTGGTAGTGCTGCTGTGGCTGTACTGATGGTGATTGTATTGGTGTGCTGATTTGGGAGGGTTTGGTGCTGATGTGGGGGTGCGGATGTGGGTGTGCCGATGGGGGAGGTGCAAAGGTGGCGATGTGTGGGTGCTGATGGTGTTGATGGGGGCTGGGAATGGTGGGGAGCCGAGAATGCCAGTGTGCTGGGGGGGCATGGGATACCGGTGTGCTGATGTGGTGGTGCTGGGGTGTGTGTGTGTATACATGTTTGTGTGTATACATTGTATGTGTGTGTGTGTATACATGTGTGTGTGTGTGTATGTGTACGTGTGTGTGTATACACGTGTGTGTGTGTGTGTATACACGTGTGTGTGTGTGTGTATACACGTGTGTGTGTATACACGTATGTGTGTGTATACACGTGTGTGTATACACGTGTGTGTGTATACACGTGTGTGTGTGTGTATACACGTGTGTGTGTATACACGTGTGTGTGTGTATACACGTGTGTGTGTGTATACACATGTGTGTGTGTGTATACACGTGTGTGTATACACATGTGTGTGTGTATACATTGTGTGTATGTATATATTGTGTGTGTGTATACGTGTGTGTGTGTATACACATGTGTGTATACACGTGTATACATGTTTGTGTGTGTGTATACATGTTTGTGTGTATACATTGTATGTGTGTGTGTGTATAAGTGTGTGTGTGTGTGTGTGTGTGTACATTTGTGTGTGTGTACACATGTTTGTGTGTGTATACACATGTGTGTGTATACACGTGTGTGTGTGTGTATACGTGTGTGTGTGTAGATACATGTGTGTGTGTGTATACATGTGTATGTGTGTATACATGTGTGTGTGTGTATACATGTGTGTGTATACACATGTGTGTGTATACATGTGTGTGTATACACATGTGTGTGTATACACATGTGTGTGTACACATGTGTGTGTGTGTACACATGTGTGTGTGTGTACACATGTGTGTGTGTACACATGTGTGTGTGTGTACACATGTGTGTGTGTGTATACACGTGTGTGTGTATACACATGTGGGTGTGTGTATACATGTGTGTGTGTGTGTATACATGTGTGTGTGTATACATGTGTGTGTATGTATACATGTGTGTGTGTATACATGTGTGTGTGTGTATACATTATGTGTATGTATACCTGTGTGTATACGTGTGTGAGTGTATACGTGTGTGTGTATGTCTCCATGTGTGTGTGTATGTCTCCATGTGTGTGTGTGTATGTCTCCATGTGTGTGTGTGTATGTCTCCATGTGTGTGTGTACGTGTACATGTGTGTGAGTATACGTGTACATGTGTGTGTGTGTACGTGTCTACGTGTACATGTGTGTGTGTGTGTGTGTACGTGTACATGTGTGTGTGTGTGTGTGTGTGTGT
>WSYH01012421.1:0-18871 GCA_036426205.1 Ascaphus truei | reverse complement strand
TCTACTGTACTAATCTTTGAGTGAACTTCAACATTCACTTTCATTAGGGGTGAGAGAAAACCAAAATAAAATATCAATGGATTTCCCTATCTCCTTGCAATGGAATATGATATCTATAAACCGGTGCCAGAGGACCAGGTTCACACCAAACTTTCTTTGGACAAAACACATCATCCTCCCCATTGACCCATAAATATTGCATAGCTCTGTTGTAACCTGGCCCATGGCCATCCTTAATTTTTGTATATAGGGGAATTTCTCATCAAGCCCAACAATAGTTATTTTCCAATTAGAAAAGTGACAGGGTCAAATAAACCTGATTTCCTTCCTCTCCTAATTCTTATCAGTTTTTAGAATTCCGTCCACTGCAATACATCCTCTCTGGTTATGCGTGATGGAAGTGTTACAGGGATGTGACATCTGGGGTGGATAGTGTAGTTTTCCTGCCAAGTGATTTGTTCTAAGATTTTTATAAGTGGCTTTGGATTCTCTAATGTATGATTTTAATTACTTTAATACTTCCTGCAGAAAAACAATCAATATAATTCCGGCAAAAAAAAAAAAAAAAAGATTTAAGTCATACCAGAAATGCTTGGTCATTCCGGTGGTCGGTGTGTAATGTTCTTATGTAGTTTAGGAAGAAAAATAGAACAATGGCAATTTTGGTTTTTCCTTACATTAAATTCCGGAATTCAGATCATTTAATATGAAAAAAGAGGGGAAAGTACTACCTTCTGTTCTTAGTTCTTTTTTACACTTATCTTATTCTTATCTGTCAACACTAATTTTAAAGCTGGACTACAATTTCCCTGTTGGGTTGTGATCTAATTAGTATTGTATAATTCAGTTTCTAATGCTTCCTTAAATAATAACTTCTATCTAGGATTACGACCACTCCCCCCCCCCCCCTTATCAGCTAGTTGAATTATAATGTCGTCTGAGTTGATAAGACTTCCAGTGCTTTCCCTTTTTCTTTTTTTAAGTTGTGTTTAAGTTTTCGCAACTGGAGCTGTCCTGAAACTAATTTCGTGAAATCACTATTAATCAGTTGGATGTAAAGATTAAGACACCTCCTCTAGAATTGTCCTTCTTATTCTCGTGACTTGAAATAAAAAGTAGAAGTGGGGGTTTAGGTGTGAACAAAGGCATATCATCATTTTATTCAATGTAATTACATTGTCCAAATTGGGACATGAGTCTTCTCGCTTGTCGTATGAGTCTTATCACTTTTGTAGATTATATTCATTGATGTAGTTAGACTCGCTTATTTGGGGCGTATAGTTGTATACATAGCGTTGTCTTGATCATATTCTATATCTGTGTTTTATCCTTCAGTCTTATCGCTTCTCTTGTTCTCGTTATTTCTGACCCTAATTAAAAAAAGTATCTGGACAGCCATTTTTCGTTAAAAAGTATTGGCGCAAACACAATTAAAATAGGAAGTTTGTAGTGGGCCCGCAAAAGTAAGCCCTGTTCAATTGGCATTCTCCTGAAATTGGGAAAAAGGTTAAATCTCTTAATATTAAAAAATATGTTAACTCTTACTACATTGGTTTAATGTCTTCTTCCTTCTGCCTCGCTTTCCTCTAATTTTTCTTCTCCTTTTGCGGCCTCTTTGGGCTTCTATCTCTCTGAAGGTGAGCAAACGATGCTATGTTTCCACACAAAATGGAAGATTCTCGTCCCCTAAACCAAAATCCTAGGAAATTTTCAAGGTTATTAGATGTCATATGATATGTACTTGCCTTACTATCCTTATGGGACTCGGGATGGTTTGGGGGAATTTTTATTTTTCCCTTCTTTCCTTTATCATAATATTTATTATCTTGTGGTTTCTGATGGGTCTTGCTGACCCCCTTTCCTCTGTTTGGGGATTAGATCTAGCAGATTTGAAATTGAATTCTCCCCCTTTCTTGGAGTGAACCATTCTTATTATATTTGCTGATCTATGGGGTTCTCTTTCCTATGTATCTTCTATGAGTTTTAGGTTCAAATGGTTTCTTAATTACCCATTCACTCTGTGATTGCCCTTTTCATATCCCCTAATCTCTTTTTGTTTTTTTAAAGTTGACCCTACTTCTTGCTCTACGGTTTCATATCCGGTTTTGAAAAAGAATCGCGGTCGGTTATTTTATTATCTTACAAAACTTAATGTGTTTATAAAGGGCTCTAGTTTCTCCTAGATATTGATCTTTTATCCATAATAATCAATTTTATTTTTATGTTGAATGGTAATAAAGGGCCTTACTTTAAAATGATGAATTTATCTAAACATTTTATTTCATGTTTTGGATAAAGTTAATGTACATCCAGGTCAATGATAGCTCCTTTTTATATTATTAGTATTATTCTTAATCCCCTAGGGGATTCTTTATTGCCAAGATATTTATCTAAAAAAAAAAAATAATTATATACCCACCTTTGCAGTCCACTTAAATAGCCAAGCTTCTAGTTTAGTTATAACTCCATATCTATATCTTTATCATTTAATTCCAATTGGTTTCTCAGTTGGACCACGCATATATTCTATTCGCATATCTAGAGAATCTCTTAGTTGATATATACGTATAACCGGTGTTGGGGTTCCCATAACTTTGGAAGGTGCAGACTCAGATTACACCTTTTTTTTCAATTTATGACTATTTCCCTAGATCGGGCCCACCTGATGAGATTTGAAAGATAAAATGTCTATTACACATTTATTGAAATAACTTTAGTGAAAAAAACTTAAACAATCTTAATATTTATTCATTTGAGTCCACTATCCGCGAATACTAAAATCGTGAAAGAAATTCTGTTTTAAAAAAAAAAGAAAAAAAATTAAAACACCACAATAGGCAAGTGATTGTGCTAAAATATAAGCCGATAAAGGTTAAAACCTTGTGACCGTTATAGGTGTAGTAATCTTGTTTTTTCTTCAAAGTGAGGAGGCAGAAGCTTCACAGCGTATATGACAATAAAATAAAGACAAGTAGTGTGACCAGTGCTGTATAATGGATTTCTAGGTCTTATAAGGATAGTTCCACTCACAGATTCATCTTGGATTAAACGCAGTTAGAGACCATTCTCTCAAGTGGAGCGGTAGTCGTGGAGGGCATCAATATGGTAAGGCATCAATATGGGGTTTCCAGGGTTAAAAGGTGTAGGATAATCTCTTATATCACCAGAAAAGAGACTGCTAATGTGGTATATTAAAAAGATATATTGTGAATCCCCCCAAAACATATAAGGCAAGGATACAATAACACTGTAACATGTGAAACAGGTATTGTATGAGGGCTGGGGATTCCGTCCGTGGCGTCTCCAATCTACGGCGCACGTCTGTTTCCAACTCCATCCACTTCCGGTGCGATTCCACTGCGGTGGAATTGGTAGGGAGCGCTAGTGCCGTTACAGGATCCTAATTCCATTATTGCAAGCTTGGACGGATTATACTCGTTTCGCGAACAGATTCAGGAATCATAACACTGTCTACTCCCAACTAGATATTATAGGCTGATAGCATACAATGTAATTAACTTTCGACAATATTCAATCAAACTTGATAGTAAAAATTTGACAAATTTCCATGTGACAAATCTATTATAGCAAATGTACAAAAAAGAAGGTCGTGCTCACCACACGTAGTATCTAAAATTTGTAATACGCAATCAATCAAACTCTAAAAAATTGCCAATATAGAATCGATTTCGCCCTTTAAGGAGGGGGAAAAAATAGATCGATAACAGCCAACATGAAACTTTTATTCACAAATGGTACACATTGGTCCCGGGGGATTAAATGTGGGATATGGACATTGGAAGCCTTACTTGTTATAAATTGTGAAAAATTGCGATCACTTGCAGGTATTGGTGTGTTAATTTGTTTTTGTTTTACAGAATTTTTTCACATTAGATAATATTCACGTGATAATATTTATTATACTTTAATGTCGCCAGTAAGATTGTTTATAAAGTTTTTTTTTTTGTAACTAAAGTTTTCCAATAAGTGTGTATATAGACACTGTTATATTAAATTCTAGATAGAAGCGGCCCCGATTTAACACCCCTTTTTTCAATTTGTGTTTTCTCTGATAATGTTTTCTGCAATGGCTAGTTGTGTTTCCCTTTGCGTAGTGAATACAACACATATGAAAACTGCAGAGAGAGGGGCGCCCAACCAAACCAAATGCCAATGAAGAAAACATATCAAACGGTCTAAACCAAGGTTATCTCCTTTGGACAGGCCACCAATCTTCACAAGTTTCTTGCTGGGAACTCTCGACTTCTCTTTGAAATAGAGACGCCATCATTTCCAATGGTCTTGCTCTTGCTCTGTGCTATTGCTTTTGTGCTGTTACATACTGACATTATTAATGTGACTTTTTTCCACTCTATAAGGAGATATTTGTGTTCCATTAATTAGCGGACTAGCGTTGCCAATCACCAAACATCGACAATCCTGTATCTGCTGTTTACCACTGTGGTGTTTTTGTTGGGGGACGGAAGAGGTATCTAAATCCCAAAGCAAAGACAAATGAATTTATTTCGACTACAAAATTGGCTTTAGCTAAAGAAATGGAATACAAATATTTACCCCCTCCACCAATTGGTAATGCCAGCCGCATTCTAAATGCATTAATCCCTGTACGGAGTTCTAATTGTACCTAGAAGTGTGCATAGAGAAACTCAAACAGCCTTAGGCCTCGGGCATGGTCAGCGCTTAGGCGGTTGACCGTGCTGAGGCGCGTGGTGATTACCAGTGAGCCCTGCAGCGCAATGAGAGGGCTTTAGTAGGGGCTCGCCTACGCTTCCGGAAGCGTAGGTTCTTATCCAAATTTAGATTGGGCGCTCATGGGAGCGCAGGGCCGAACCAGCTCCGTGACGTCACTGTCCGCCCCCGAACACGCCCACGGACGGCGCGGTAACCAAGGCAGGGAAGCACCGATCGGCGCTGCAAAACACTGGACAGCAGCCTTAGGCTGTGCTTATAGTGATGGCGGCGCGACATTGAGTGAAAACAAATGCATTGCTGTCATCGGCTGCGCTTATAGTAAGCGCAACGGCTTGGTCGTGATGTAAGTTATCTCAATTTGATTTTTCCAGCGACCGTAGCCTGACATCGTCGTGTCGCCGTCGCCGGGCACTATAAGGTTAGCCTATACAGTAATCTAAAAACCTTGTGAGAGACAGCTCTGTTTAATTCCTTCACCACAGAGGTGTTTAAGCCACTAACAGAAAAGTGCAGAGCGCAAGGGGTTAATAAACAGATAAACAGAGATATGCTCTAGAGCAGGGGTTGGGAACGTCCGGCCCGCGGGCCTTATACGGCCCCGCAACTGTTTTGGTACGGCCCCCGTGAGTCAGGGGGCCCCGTTGTCGCGCTCGCAAGAAGGAGGGGAGAAAAAAAAAACTTCCCTTTTCCTGATTGGCTGCCTCGTGTTGGCATATTGCCAAGAGTTTTTTGTTTTTTGCCAGACCACCCCCCCTACGGAGCCCCACGTCCACGAAGAGCGAGTCTGCGGAGGAAGAAAACTAGAATTTGAAAATTGAAAATCCCCACACCGGGCAGCCAAGTTGCGGAGGTGTGGCACGTGCACCGATCCCCCCTGTGCTCCGATCCCCTCCCTCCCCCTGTGCACGTCCACGGACCTCCTCCGATCCCCCCTGCTCAGAATCCCCCCTGCTCCCAGATTCCCCCTCCCTGCTCAGAACCCCGTTCCCCCTCCCCCTGCTCTGATTCCACCCATGTGCACGTCACAGGACCCGCCCCCGCGCACTTACACCCGGTCCTCTCCACACACAGGCTGCGTCTCGTAGCGCTGAGCGGGGGTCGCTTGGCGAGGTGGACTGCATATATATATATATGCAAGCACGCGATGCGTAGGTGGGGGCACACCACGCTCATGGGATTATTAAAAAAATTTTGGACGGGGGGGGGACGCTGCCAGGGGAAGTAGAAGGTTTAAAAAAAAAGTTTACTTAAGCGCCGCGTGAGCGGTGTGTGCCCGCCGCATAGCGCGCACGCATCGCTTGAGCGGGGACTTGTTATATATGTGTGTATATAATATATTAATATATATTATATATATCTATATAATATATATATATGTGTGTGTTAATATATATACAGTACCGACCAAAGTTTATTCTAATACGGCTAGAGCTGCAAGCGCGACGGTTTTCCGGCTTTGATGGGAAGAATCCCCTCGGCGTGCCGTGCGCATCACGAAGGAGCCCTGGTGTCCCGCGATGTGGGGGAGCGGTGTGGGGACCGGCGGACCCGAGAGGGGAGGGGGAGCCCCGATCGGAGCTGAGACGGGTAAGTGTTTAGACTAGCTCGGCCGCACAGTATGTGTGTGTATATAGTATATAATATATATATATGGTGGTGTACATATATATATGTGGTGTAATATATTATATGTGTATGTAATATATATAGATGTTGTTGTATATATATGTGGGTATGTATTGTATGTGTATGTATGTATTGTTTATATTATATTATATATATATATATATATATATATTATATATATATATGAAGTTCACCTTCACCAGGCGCCGCTCAGCGCTAGCGGGGACGCAGCTAATCCCAGCATCATTGGTCTCCTTGACGTCAATACCAGTTGATGATTAAACTTTTGCAGCACCTCCCCCCCCCCAAATGATTGTGCCCATAAATGACTGTGTGATCTTATGCTCTCAAAGTTGTACACCATTCTTGAAAGTATGATTGTCATTCTGATTGTGTGTGGGTGATGGTTGTGTTGTGTGGGTGGGGGTATGTCGGGTATGGGTGTGGGGGGTGTGTGTCGTGGGTGAAGTGTGTGTGGGTGTTGTGTGTGTGTGTGGGATTATGTGTGGGGTGGTGATTTGCGCTGTGGGGCTGTGGTTGGTGAGGGTGGGGATAAGTGGTCGGTGTGTGGGGGTATGGGGGTAGGGGGTAGCTTGTGTGGAGGGTGTGAGTGGGGTGGAGTGGGGATTGTGGATGATGGGTGTGGTGATCTTGGTCGGGAGGGATGGTGTGGCGGTTAGTCGGGTGGAGTGTGTTTGAGTGATGATGGTGGGGGTGAGTGTGGGTGAGGTGCTCGCGGGGGGTGATAGTGTGTTGGGGGGTGGGGGTTGGGTGGATTTGGTGGGTGTTGTGGCGGCTGTTGTGGTGGGGGGTAGTGTGGTGATTGTGGTTGGTGAGTGACTGTGGCTGCAGTTTGTTGTGGGGTGTGGGTGGTGGGTGGGAGGGGTGTGGTTGACTTGTGTGTGGGTGATGTGTGGGTGTGATTGGGTGTGGGGGAGGTGGATTTGTTATTGTGGTGGAGGTTGTGGGTGGTGATGTGTGTGTGTGGGTGATTGTGTGTGTGGGGGGTGGGTGATTAGGTTGGATTTAGGTGTGATGGTGGGTGATTTAGTGTGGGTGTGTGATTGGGTGTGTGGGGGTGAGTGAGTTGTCGGAGGATGATGGGGGAGTGTGGGGGAGGGGGGGCGGAGTGGAGGGGGTAGGGTTTGGGGGGGAGTGTGCTGGGGGAGGGGGTGGGTTGAGGTGGAGGTGTGCGGGGGGGATTCTGGGGGGGTGAGGTGTGTGAGGGTGGGGGGTGAGTGGGGGGTTGAATGGGTGGGGTGTGGGGGGGGATTGGGGGGGGGCGGGGAGTGGACAGTGTGGGTGTGTGGGTGAGTGTGTGTGTGGGTGAGTGTGTGTGTGGGTGATTTTGTAGGTGAGTGTGTGTGTGTGCGTGATTTGTGTGTGTGGGTGATTGTGTGTGTGGGTGGGTGATTTAGTGTGTGTGGGTGAGTGTGTGTATGTGTGTGATTTTGTGTGGGTGTGATTTTGTGTGTGTGGGTGATTGTGTGTGTGTGTGATTGTGTGTGGGTGTGGGTGTGGGTCTGAGAGTCTGAGAGCGGGTCTGACAGTCTGAGAGTGGGTCTGAGAGTGAGAGCGGGTCTGAGAGTGAGAGCGGGTCTGAGAGTGAGAGCGGGTCTGAGAGTCTGAGAGTGGGTCTGAGAGTCTGAGAGTGGGTCTGAGAGTCTGAGAGTCTGCGAGTGGGTCTGACAGTCTGAGAGTGTGTCTGACAGTCTGAGAGTGGGTCTGACAGTCTGAGAGTGGGTCTGACAGTCTGAGAGTGGGTCTGACAGTCTGAGAGTGGGTCTGAGGGTCTGACAGTCTGAGAGTGGGTCTGACAGCCTGAGAGTGGGTCTGACAGTCTGAGAGTGGGTCTGAGGGTCTGAGAGTCTGAGAGTGGGTCTGACAGTCTGAGAGTGGGTCTGACAGCCTGAGAGTGTGTCTGACAGTCTGAGAGTGGGTCTGACAGTCTGAGAGTGGGTCTGACAGCCTGAGAGTGGGTCTGAGAGTCTGAGAGTGGGTCTGAGAGTCTGTGAGTGGGTCTGAGAGTCTGATTTCCCTCCCCCCTGCCCGGTGTACGTGTGTGTACGTGTGCAGTCAGTCATAGTCACCCACCACCCAAGAGTCAGTCATAGTCACCCAAAGAGAAGCAGTTCCAGCCATCACATTAGGGGTGAGTTCTAGAGCTTAGCTCTGTTTATCTGGTTATTAACCCCCGGTGCGCTCTGTGTGCTTTTTTGTTTTGGGGACTCCTTTATTGGAGCCCCCTTTAGGAGCGTTAAGAGGGGACGCTCAAGCACGGAAAGCAGCACCTTTATCTTTGGACGGCTCGAGCGCGGAAGTTCATCTACACTGTGTTTAAGCCATTCCCTTAACACCCTGGCTACGCACATACATTTTAGAAAATTGCCAATATAGAGCTTGTGAACCCTGAAATGTTACATTCTTGCCCTAATTAGCAAAGCGAGAGACTGGGACTTTGGGCTGGAATAAAGTTATGCACAGCTGGGACTCTGCAATACAACCTTCCACTTCAAAAGCCAATGCCTTGTACACAAGGCCACTCTGCCACAAAGACTGGGAGACTCATAAGTGCCCAGTTATCCTTATTAATGCTAAGACAAAATATGTAGCGCATTTCCACAAACTCATCAATGTCTACAGTGCCTGTTGGGTTTAATATACCTGTAAACCGCCTCCTCAACCACTTTTATTGTGGTTTTCCTAATTCAATGTCTGGTGCGTTAGAGACCTTGCAGTGAGAAATGCTTCTGAAACGTAAGGTAAAGTTGATACTTTTTTTTTTATGGCTATTCTTACAAGAGAATTGCAAGATTTTGGGACTGCTGAAGTCCCTTCAGGCCCTGGTAGGAAAAGTCTCGCCTTTGCGTTCTAACCTTGAAATAAAAGGCAGTCACTGCTGGGTAATATCTATGTGTGGTTATGTTTGGGCTGCATTATATTTTGTATGTAAGTAAACAATAGAACAAAGTCCTGAATATCAGTGCATCTGGATCTCAATGGAAAAATGGCAATATGTAGCCGATAAATTCTGAGCCTGCTTGAAGAGGGATTGTAACAGCATCTGTGAATACGTGTATAACGTCACAATAATAGAAGCTCATGAAATGGGTGATAGTTTTAATGAATATGGTTCTCTCTGGCAGCTGGAGGAATAAAAAGTTGTACAGTATATAAACAGCTCTGCCTCCCTCATCTGTCTGCGTGGGGACACACCCTAGAGCAGGACTGCATAACTCGTAAAGCAAGAAGGGCCGAGATGCTCCAAGGAAAAAAAAATTGGGCCGCACGGGTAAAATCATCATCATCATCCTCACATCTCCCCCAGGACCCCTCACTATCAACCTTTCCGATACTCCCCATCTATCTTTCATACCCCCATCTCTCACCCTCACCCACACACATAATACTCCCTCTCCACAAACACACAATACCCCCCTGCACACCGCACACATCCCACCCCCCCTGCACCTCACATCCTTCTCCCCCCCTTGCACCGCAAACACTCTACCCCCCTCACCTAACACCACTATCCCCCCTGCACCTTCACACCACTTCTCCCCCCCTGCACCTCACCAATCCTCTCCCCACCTGGCAGCCTCCAATGATTTCACCCCGGCAACCTCCAATCACCTCTCCTTGCACCTCCAACCACCCCTCCCCTGCACCTAACAATGATGCCCACCTTGCACTCCAAGGACCCCCCCCCCTGCACAATGACTCACCATACACCACAATGGACCCCCCCCCCCCCGCACCTCCAATGATCCCCCCCCCTCTGACACCTCCATGACCCCCCCACCGCAATCTAATGACCCACCGCCGCACTCAGGACCCCCAGCACCTCCAATGACCCCCCTTGCACCTCCAATCACCACCCCGCACCTCCAATCACCCCCCCTGAACCTCCCAATGCACCCCCCCCCACACCTCCAATGACCCACCTCCAATCCCCACCTCCAATCACCCCCCCCAAACTCCAATACCCCCCACGCACCTCAAATCACCCCCCCCCGCACCTCCCAATCACCCCCCCCCACATCCCACCTCCAATCAACCCCCCCTGCACTCCACCCTGCACCTACCACCTGACCTCACATATCACTGCACCTCACCTCCCTGTACTCACTCCCTGCACCTCAACTCAATGCACTCACATCACCCCCGGGATCGCAGGGAATCGCCGCCATTTTTTTTTTAATGTAATATCCACTACAAGTGCCATCTTTATATTTGAATATCACCCATGATGCCTCCTTCCTAACCTGTATACGACACAGTCGCGTTTTAAGTGAATGAAGGGACGTCTGGTTCAAAACTCGCCCCTTAATTGCATGGTTCAACATAACGTATAAAACAAAAAGACCCCTCATATTTTTTTTTGTTCAATCACCGGAAACTAATTTTGGGATTTGAAATAATTGTGTAAAGTAGAAAGAAAAAAAAATTACAAAAAATATTTGCTCTAATTTAATGTCCTATAAATGGCTTGGTATACTTTTATTTTATTTTTTCTGTCTGTAATGTGAGGGCGTGACTCTACAGAAACTGAACCTCTACTTTAATCTCACCGTTCTGCTCCTAGAATCTGTTTTTAAGGTGCATGGCATACCCGTCTGCTTTCTATCATGAGCTTTAAGGAAAGACTTGTGCCCACTTATTTTTTTTTTTTTGTACAATTCTCAAAGACCTCAATGACCCCCACACAATACAGTGAGCTGCAGGTACAGCACTGATAACAGTGCACTAACCTGCATTCCCATGCAGACATGTTAACGGTCACTGTGTTTTGGAGTCTCCCTCATTTGGCGTCAGTCTCACAGACCTTTTAGTATCCGCATTTCCTAGACTTAAGTGGAATATCGCTGATTTGACCCTAAACTCCGAATACGTCCAAGATATCTAGGTTTGTTGCCAACCATGTACGCTGCACTTAACAATATGAACAATCGTATACAGGGAATTCATTGTAATAATATGTGCATCAAACGTAAAAGCAGATAATAGAAAAGGATTCCTGCCCTGAAAAGTTTGCAATCTAAGTCCCCGCTGGCGCTGAGCGCGCTAATGCTTGGAGAGCGCTCCAAGCATGAGGCCGGGTTGTTCGATTAAGCAAGCGCGGGGGGTAGGGGTAAGGGGGCGGCATTGCGGGCCAGCTGAGTGCGCAGGAGTATAGTTTTTGTTTTGTTAAGAGGCTGCAGCGGGTCAAGCGTGTGTGCGCACGCGGCACGAGCGCGTGGGAACTTACATATTTATATATATATATATATGTAAGTTAACGCGGCAAGCACCGCGCGCTCAGTGCTGGCGGGGACGCAGCCTAAGTAGTTGGCAGACTTGCAGAGTATAGGGGCCTCGAAGAGTGTTATAAATTGTAATTTTCCTGCCCCCCTGCGAATAAGCTGGTTATTGTGTATGGCCATCTTTCCGAAGGGAGCAGCGTTGCTATAGCACTTCCAGAGGTGTTCTGTAGAGTTCGACTTATATTACAATCTGTGTGTGAGAATTATGCAGTTTTGTCGTCTCACCGGTACCACGAGTTAAACGTTGATGCTAAGGAGCCTTCTTAGAACGAGACGTAGGGGCGTGCGGCAGGCCGTGTAATTAACAGCCACGCTTTATAGTGCACGTGACACTGCCTTAAATCCGCAATAACATTCTTCCAGGGACAAATGCCACTGTTGTGAGAATTGTTTCAAGCAAAACTGTTCGTTGCGTTGAGTTTACCTAACCTGGATTCATCCATTTCTTGTGTTTTATTCAAATACTAATACCATGTTTGCCTGTAACGTGATATTTTTTGTGTTTTTTCCTCAGTTTTAACCAAATTTGGGTGTGTGTGCTTTTTTCTTTATATACGTTAAACAAATATTTGTATCTTTTCTTTCCAATGTTATTGCATTGTAGAGACAGGTGGTATAACTTTCACGCAGTTTTAAATATGGCTGCCATTTTGTCTGCTGGGCGTGGCCCATGGAAAATATACATATATATTTTATTCAAATATTTATTGGGGATTTTGGTGCATTAATAATCTTGGGGGGGGGGGGGGGGGGGGAGGGGGTGAGGTAGGCAGAGAGACACATGTTTCTACTTAATATATACACAGAGCAGGTCTCTGAAGATCTGTGCACCATGAGGGAAGGTTGCCTCACGTCATGGCGTAGCAACTTCCCTAATTCAGATCCTGCTCCCTGCTCTTATCATGGGAACTGAAAGTGGTTCCTTGGTTCTCCACAATCTCAGGTTGTGCTCCGGCCCTCCCGTGAATTTAATAGAAGTCAATGGCGTTCTTATAACGTTGCGTTGTCTCTCTTAGGAAAAGTGAGCTGATCCTTACAATGCTCATTATAACGACTTGCGATGCTTAGTTACTAAGTTCTGGAGGAGGACATGGCATTTGCTTTTTTGTTTTGATCTTCCCTATTAACACCTTTTTTTGAGATGAGCTAAATACAGCGGCCTGCAGTGTTTGGACATTGCGCTTCTTCCTCGATCTGCTAGGTTATGACTATCTTTTGCATCTTCACCTGATGCAAAGCCGTAAAGCCTGGCACTTACCAATGTATACAGCTATTTACCATGAAGTTGCCTTCAAAGACCACTGCCAGGTTATGCCCACCTGAATTGCCATCCACCGCCCGCTCCGCTTCTTGCCTAGCAGTTGTGTATAAGGAACAGCCACTTTAATCCCTCCCGGATTGACAGCGCAGCACGCCGGTAACCTCTGCTGTGTCTAAGTGACATGGTTCCATTTGTTACTAAACAGTGCTACTTCGCAAGAGACATTCCAAGCACATCTTTGTAAATACAGTATGGCCATGTCTTGCGGAGTAGCACTGTTTAGTAAAAATGGAACAAAGTAACATAGGCACAGCAGTTTTTGATGTCCATCTTTTGCACCCTTTAATGTTGCATGGCTGGGCTCAGCAGATATTTGTGGTAGCCGCCTGAACACGGTCTGCATTAACCGTTCTGCAAATTTGTGAACATTGTGCATCTCAATACACATTTGATACCATTAAATGCTGGAACAGAATGCAAGTCTGTCATCCCAGTAGTGAAAGGGTTACATGCACACGTTAAGCCGCGCAGTATTTTAATTTCACGCATGCTCGTTCTGCTTGTCATATTTAATTAGACACATTATTTTTTGTAAGGATTTTATTTTGTATTTATTAAAGGTGTTAACGAAGTAATGTAAATAGCCTTAAATCGTTACTCGGCCGCTTTGCGTCCCATTACTGTTAGACGTGTGTTGCAGGTTCCGATGGCCTAAAGCCCCCTCTACAGGTCAAGTTTTCAGGATATCCCAGCTTCAGCACAGGAGACTCAGTTTAAGACTGAGCCTGTGCTGAAGCAGGGATATTCTGAAAACCAGGGGGGGGGGGAGAGGGTTCTCAACTGGAGTTGAGCAACGCTGGCCAAAAGAATTGAAGTTTGGGCCATTTCTTAAAGTTCTTATTTTCTGTTTCTGGGCGGATGCTCCAGTGAAGGTAATTTAAGAGGAATGTATATATTTTGTTAAATATCAGGGGTTTAACTGAAAATAAGTTTTCTGAACTCGAACATTAACCCTTTCTCTGCCAGAGTGCAACACACACACACACCCAGGATAGTGCAGTGCTCCATACGGTATGTGAACGGCTCATAAGTTTGTTTTTTGAGGGGGGGGGGGGGTTGGGTTGGCTTTAAAATCTTTCAATTTTATTTCCGCTTTCAGACAGACAGACATTGTTTTGTAAACTTTTTAAACATAAGTGTGTTTTTTTGTTTTTATGTTCACTTTTTCATATGCAAAGATTTTCAGATTGTAGGGGCATGCACATTATATTTTATTTTGATGTCAGTGTATGTAACAGGCCTTCACCACTCCACTGCTAGGCATTGGCCCTTAATCTATAACGGGGGCGGCCAACTCCTGTCCCCAAGAACTACCAACAGGTCAGGTTTTCAGGATATCCCTGCTTCAGCACAGGTGGCTCAGAGGTAGTTTGAGCCACTTATTATTTGTGCTAAACCAGGGATATCCTGAACACCTGACCTGTTGGTAGTTCTTGAGAACTGGAGTTTACCGCCCCTGTTCTATAACATGCGTACCTGCCAAATGGGTGATTTGGCCCCTTACAGAATAAGGAACATTGTTTCTTTCGCACAGGTTTGCTGTAGATCATCTTAATCTTTGTTTAGCAATAAATAACGTGGGTTTAAGCTGAGAATCGGATATTTGTGCAGTACGTATTTTGTTGTCCCTTTCACAAGCATCTGTGAACCTTTCCTAAAATGTTATGTTAAATAAAGTACACTGGAAGGTAATAAATATTTGTACCTAATCTTTCTGAATGTTCTTTAAATGCAAATTGTTCCTATAACGTGTGATTGTAAAACACTTGGATACCTCCATTCCTAGATAAAATAAAAGAACAAAATAGAACCCGTATTAATCGTGTTTTTTGGTTATTTGTCCTTGTGGGTGTTTTCTGTATGTGTGATGATCTTTCTGCAGTGATTTCGAGCCAATCATTCAGTAGCTTGACGGTAACCATCTTTAAATTGCCCAGTTTTAGAGTACACTGCCTTTCTCCCACAGATGCCAGGAGATGATCTAGCAATGATAGACCTTAATGCTGTATACAGTATTTCTTGAAAAAGACAGATAATATGGATCAAATATTTGACCAAGAGAGGATGTGTACAAGAAATAATGGGAAAAATAGGTCTACTGGTTGCAAAACTGATAAATATGATGGTTTGCACAGGATTTGCTGCAAATAAAAGAAATCCAATTGAAGTAACATTTAACTTGTGTATATCACCCTGTTATCTGTATTATAACTCCTGTAAAGTGCTGCATATATTGGAACTATAGAACTTAACAATACTGTACATACATTATTGTAGTTTTTTCCTTTTAATAAATCTGATGGTTTCTCCCCAGTTTTGGAAGCTGGAGAATTCCATAACTGAAATTGGAATGCCACGCTGCCCTCTAGTGTGTGGACATCTTAAGTACTCTGCGAGGAAGTAAAACAAAGCAGCACTTGGCAGTTTAAATGACAGATCTGTGTGTAATGCTGAATGTATGATTTTGCATGCACAACGATCCTGAGAGCTTACAAATGTTATTGGGCAAGTCGACACCTCCGTGTGCCCTGGGTACCAAAATCAAAAGAAGACTGGGATTTGAAACAGGTTAACCCGCTTCAAAGGCAATGTTCTTACTGTTGAGCTACTCTTTCTGAGGCCATGAAGCCTCTCACCTACATTACAGTAGCGGTATCTTAAGCCGACAAGACGATCTGTAAGCCATGTTGGGGCTCTGGTTTGACATTTGGTGTCATCTGTGGGCTTCCATCAGAAATACAGCCCCCATTCGCCCCTCAAAGCAGCAATCCCTCTCACATTATTATTTTTAATACTTGGACCTGGGATCCCCCAACCTCCAGGGAACCCGTTACCCAGATGTGTCAATTTCTTTTGTGCTGGTTTTGGCACAAACTACCTCTTTGGGTCACCAAGAGAAAGTTGAGATGGCATCGCTTGATGGCGTTGCAGCTTTCCATTGATGGTCCCATAAGAGCATTGTGAAGCTATTTCCTAGCTGTGAGAAATGTAAGCATCTTAATTTATCTGGTGCTTCAGATGTTAAAAATACAAGAATACAAGATATTCCAACAAGGACCAAATAGTAAAGGGAATACGAGCTTTCTGGGCAAACACTCAATGTAGAAAAATGCAACAACTATATTAATAACATTGCAAGAGTTTTGCCCATTGTGTTACAGCGTAATGGACATGCTACTGGCATGTAGTAAGAATGTATCAAGTGGATTATTTTACAAATAGGCCTTATACTGAATATATGTAATTATTGTTGCTTGCACTGGTGAAAAATGTGAGATACTGTAGCCCTGAAGGTGTCAAAATAATCATACGTGTTAAAAGCTGCCCAAAGCAAGGACCGTATCATGGTGACCTTACTGTTGAGGTACTGTAATGTGATGTTGATATGCCATCCTATTGTGAGAAATAAAACGTGTTAAATTCTATCCTATTTTGGTTCACTTTTCATTTATTTGGTGTTTATTTTTGGGGCTAATACTGTATTGGCGATGGGGGCTGAGGGATGGCAGTTAATAGTACGAATGGGTGCGAAATGTGATCCAAACCTTACAGTATATTCAGTTCACAGAATGCAGTACGGTATATATATACTGTATAAAAATACTAAAAGGTGGAACACAGACAATGCAATAAACAAACATCTAAAGTATGTGTACACACAGACTTCAGTACTGAATATATATATATATATATATATATATATATATATATATATATATATAGGGAACCATGTTAAAAATGGTTTTTGAAGCAAAAAGTGGCACTGTGTACTTATTTGCATGTCATTTCCCAGAATCCCTTGCTGCAGTGGAAGTGCTGTGTGCTGGGTGATAATGGTGAAAGGCGGGGTTGCAGACCTGCCTAAGGCTAAGGCCCCGGTCACGGCGCTCTAATGCGCGCCCGCGCTTTCGGCTGCGCGTTCCGGCGATTCCCCGGTCTGCAGCTCACTGCAGGAGCAGAGACCGGGGGGGGGGGGCCTGCCGGAGGAGTGACGGGGGCGCGGCCTCATTGGCTGAACCGCCGGGGGGCGTGCCTAGCCGCTCGACGCGAGTTCCTGCTCTCAATTCTATTGAGAGCAGGAGTAGCTCTCGCGCGAGCGCTGCGGCCCCCCTCGCAGCGGGCCCGGCGCCGTTGCGGGGAGGGCTCTGGTGAGCGCAGCGTCCGCCACAGCGGACACTGCAGCATGCAGCGGGGGCAAGGCCTAAGACATGCAGATGAGCATACAGTTGTATTTACATTTGCATATATATATATATATATATATATATATATATATATACACACACACACATTTTACGTTATGGTGGGTGAAAAAGGCAACAAGAAACCTCACCTGCCTAAGACATGTGAATGTGCTCACAAGTGATCTTTATATTCGCAATATACGATAAAAATGCACCGTTTAAGAAAATGGCTGTCAGTTACAGGGGTAATGGTGTCTCGCGCAGTTATCACAGCTCTCCGGTGGACTGACTCATACGTCTGACGTAAAATCCATGGTATAGATTTGCAATACAATAGGAGCAGCATGCTACTGCACAGAGCACAGAGCATAGATCCGAGCACTGCAGTATATGGTTACTCTACTCTAAGCAGGTTAGACACTGACAATTTTATTATGAAGTCACCATGATATATCATGGAACCACAGCCAGAACCTGTGATGTATCTACTGCTAGACATGAACAATGTATAAAGGTAATCTCAACAAGGAGGTAAAACAAGTTTGTGAATCAGATCATTAATATGTTGCTTTATTTAATTTGATGGTTGGATTCGTATACGCAGTGCTCGACAAACATGGCGACCGATTTTGCCTGCTGGCGATCTGTGCTGTGGTTCTTACAATTCCCCTGCTCTCAAAAAAAAAAAAAAGAAATATTCCCGTTGGAAAAATAAATAAAAATCCCCCTATCTGATTGGACAGACGCGTGTTGGCGCGCAGCCAGACTCTATATGAGCTGAGCAGTCAAGCCTGCTCTTCCTTTTCTGCAGAGGTAAGTAGTGTCTGTCTCATGCTCTCTCATGCCTCCCTATCCCTTGTTTCCAGTGTGTGTGGTATTTTATATTCTGCACATCTGGCTTGAGACACATATGGCCTGCGAGACCCAGACCCCTGCTCGGAACGCAATTTTTTCAAATTGATTTGTCGCTTCCCCCTCCTACGGTGGCGGCGTGTTGCATGTGCGCTGCCTTCTCACCTCTCAGCGGAGTATGTGGATCGAGGGGGCAAGTGTGCGGCGGCAGCTTCCGGCCCATCTTGTGGTTCCTGCTCCCGTGGTGCGGTGTCCCCCCTACTGCCCCCTGGTCCCCGTGGCTGCCTGCCCAGGGCGGGAGATGGGCACGGAGTGGTGCGCGGTTGCAGCACGTGGCAGTGCACATGGGGTGCTGGTGGTTTCCGTTCCCAAGCTTGCCCACTCAATGCGGACGGCGTGAGGGGGAAGCAGGTGAGGGACTGGCGCACACAGGGTGGGGAGGCTGGAGGGCCGAATCTTTGCGCTTTTGCAGCTGCACGGGTACACTTCCCGACACCACCCGCGGTTGCAGGGCTGGCCCACCCGGCGCGACGGTGGTGCAGGGGGAAGCCGCTTGCTCGGATTGCCGGCCTTTCCTCTCGCTCCCCCCCCCCCCCATCACTCACGTCCGTCACTGACTCTAGTACTCCACTTTGTGAGTTTCTGTGTGTGGGGGAGTGTGTCTGTGTGTGCAGGACGAATGAACAAAGGAACATAGGGCACAACGGGTTTAGCAAATCAAACTCATTTATTGAGCCAACACAAGTGTGCCCTATGTTCCTTTGTTCATCCCTAACCCCTTAATGACATTAGCGGTTATTAACCGCTATAGTCATTAAGGGGTTTAGCCACCCTGACCTGATACCCACCCTTCACCCATTTATTTGTACAGT
>WSYH01012420.1:0-13069 GCA_036426205.1 Ascaphus truei | reverse complement strand
GGTCAGAGAGGCTATGGCTGTGTGCATATAGGATTGTGTCATCTGCATACATGTGTATTGAGGCTTCCTTACAAGCTGTGGGAAGATCATTAATGAACACTGAGAAGAGTAGGGGCCCCAGAACAGAGCCTTGCGGGACACCACAGGTGATATCCAGGGGGTTGGAGTTAGAGCCTGAGATGGACACATGTTGGGATCTTCCTGATAGGTAGGACTGAAACCAGTTTAAAGCATGCTTCCCTATTCCAGAGCTCTGGAGTTTGTTAAGCAGGATAGCATAATCAACTGTGTCAAAAGCCTTTGCAAAATCTAGGAATACTGCACCAGTGAGTTGTCCCCGTTCCATTCCACACTGGATTTCATTGCAAACTTTTAGGAATGTAGTTACTGTGGAGTGTTTGGGACGAAACCCAGATTGGAATTGGCTAGGGAAATTTGTCTTGGTATAGAAATCGCTTAATTGGGAGTGGACACATTTTTCCATGACTTTGGATAGAATTGGGAGAAGAGAGATTGGCCTGTAGTTTGAGACAGTGTTTTTGTCCCCACTTTTGAAGATTGGGACAACTCTGGCAGTTTTCCAGGTCTTAGGGATATGGCCTGCAGACAGGATAGAGTTGACTATGGACGCAATTAATTTGGCAATGGCTGGGGCATCAAGTCGTAGGAACCTAGATTGTAGTAAGTCGGGTCCACATTGGCTGCTTAGTTTTAGTTTGAGGAGCGCTTGTATAATCTCCTCTTCAGATACTGGGCCAAATTGAAAATTGTGGGCAATGTTGGGAAGGGGTGGGACTGTAGGGGTACTCCCAGGATGAGATTCAAGTTTGTGGTTTGGGCTGCGTTTCGCTAATAAGTTAGTGGCACACCCCACAAAGTAATCATTGAATGCATTTGCAATGTCAGTGGGGTTTGTCAGAGTAATATCCCCCTTAGTGATATCACTTGGTTGTTGATGATTAGGATGCTGGAATATATTGTTGATAACCTTCCAGAAGTTAGCTGGGTTTGATGTATTCTGGTGGTCTGGTGGTCATATGCTAATGAGGCCACTAACCACCATTTTTTCTGCATGTATTGAGCTTTGTGGAGAGTATATCTATTCAAATCCTCCTCTCTCGCATCAGGGCCTGGAGAAATACGTCCAGAATCTGCCATTTTATGTGCCACTGACCATAGATGAGAGCGGCGTCCATCAGCTGGTGCGGAACGGCGTCTGATATCCGTGGAAGCGGCGGTTAACCTGAAGAAGGCGCTTGCCAACTGAGTCGGGACATCTGTGGTGGAGGGAATAGCCAGATATCTAGGGAACGCCTGGGACATTGCTGGCCTAGTTTGCCACTGTACAAGTATGGCAGATTTCTATGCTCAAACACTTGAAATGAAGGGTTTCTTTTAAACAGTTTTACATGCCCAAATGGAAGGAAACTGTGCACATTTGAAGCAGATTTTTCCTATGGTAAATATAAACTATTTTTTTAATGTTGTACATATGAAACACATGTACATTTATAAAATATTTTTAATGGTACTGTACAATTTGTTTTTAATTTTCTTTGCTCGATCTGAAATGTGGTCTTTTTGTGTGTGTTGTCCCCACTTTGTTTTTATGACAACTTTGTATTTTGTTACCTTGAATCGGAAAAAATTAAACTTAGTCTATGTACAAGTTTAGTTTTGTTTGTTTTTCTCAGTAGGAACTTGGGCAGGTTTTGGGAGGGGCAGAACCTGGTTAGTCTGAAGGAGACATGGTTGAGAACGGTCCATAATCTCTGGAGGAGAGAGGCCATTTCCAGTAACCCCGGAGCGTCACCATATTAATTTCACTGAAAACTGCAAGGCAGGAAGCAGCTGGGTTCCCATGCGAAAGAATTTATACCAGTGGTGGCCAACTCCAGTCCCCAAGGGCCACCAACGGTCACTTTTTCATGATGCCCATCTTCAGCACAGGTGGCTCACAGTGGCCCGGTTGAAGACCTGTGCTGAAACAGGGTTATCTTTGAAACCTGGCCTGTTGGTGGCCCTTGAGGACTGGAGTAGTTGATTGAGCCTTCTGTGCTGAAGCAGGGATATTCGGAAAAAATCAATTTCCAGAACCACAACAAACTGATTCTGGGCCTACTACGCTTCATACTTACCCATAAATCTTTTTGTTAAACAGAAGTTATCATCAAATACAAGGAACTGCGATGGGGACCACCTGTGCCCCCACGTACGCCAATCTTTCTTGGTGGTTGGGAGACGGAACTGGTCTTGAATGAGATGCAAACCTCGCACATCTTACTATGGGTGAGGTATATAGATGATATTCTCATCCTATGGAAGGGGACACAAGAACTGCTCCTAGAGTTGGTTGCAATTCTCAACACCAATGACCTCAACCTTAAACTCTCCCATGAGATAAGTGAACAAGTTATCACATTTCTTGACCTGAGAAGCTCTAGGGGTGAGGCAGGTCTTTGAGACTACCATACACCACAAATCCACGGCCACTAATGGCCTACATTCGAACAGCCACCATCTGAGATCACAAGCGGCTGTCATCCCTATGGGACAATTTCTCAGGGTTAGGAGAAAGTGCTCCAGCGATTGAATTTGAGAGGCGGCACTCATGAAACGGGTTCCAGGAGCGTGGATGAAGCAATAAAATTAAATGTACAAGAGTGCGAAATACACTGCTTGCAGCACCCAGCTGAATGACAAACCTGCCCCATCTGCTGACCACAATGTTATTTGTTTAGTTGGCACCTGCAGCAACCAGTGGTCGCAAATCAGTAACATCCTGAGCAACCACTGGCACGTTCACTGTGGATAATGACCTACAGTATGCCAGGCCAGTAGAAGGGCTACCAACATAAGGGACATGCTGGGGCACAGCCACTTTGAAGCCCCAAGCACAAGTACGTGGTTAACAGGCATATCAGGGGGTAACTTCAAATGCCAAGGCTGTAAAACGTGCCGGTCTGCCCGGCCCACCAAGCATTTCCACATCTGGGATGACTCCAAAAAGTTTGCAATAAGACAATTTATCATCTACAGAACTGAGGGTTATCTACCACGTGGTGTGTTTGTTGGATGAAGTATGTAGGCAAAACAACTCACCAGTTACGCAGGAGAGTCCTGGGACGTGTGTGCAATAAGAAATCTGGATACTCCATTGGCTAAACACATTCTTGAAGTACACAATGGAGACTGCAGAGACCTCAAATTTATAGGCATTGAACATGTATGTCTTTATTTATATAGCGCCCACAGCGTACTCGGTGCTTCACAAAGAATACAGTGAAGGGAATTCTAATACAATAAGTGCTGCAAAATCAGACAATAGGAAAGGAAATCCCTGCCCCGAAGAGCCTAACAATAGAGACACCTAGCAGTATCTGACAGGGATTCAATACCTTTTGGCTTCCCCCTCCAATCAGGCTCACTTTGCTGTCCTGAGTTGTTATAGCGTACACCACGGATTTATCACATAGCAATCAACGCGGTTTCATTAAACTTAAGAGGAACTCTTTGTTACAACAGAGAATGTTCTTTTGACAGTGTAAATTGGTAACATGTAACCACTGTCAGTATAAACACATTCCTGAATCATAAAACTGCAACATCAAGTGGTACAAAGTTACTTTTATTGCTATTACGGCTGTTTTCATAGGGAGTATCATTCCCTGGGAGGCGCTTCCCTGTGCACATGCCAGTCTGATCCTACATTATATACACATCTAGCAACAATTCTCCCTTTATGAGCTACTATAACAACTTACGTTGGCTATTTCCAGCACAATTACAATTCTTGGGATGGTGCCTCTATCTTATTACCAATTTTTATCATGATTGATATATAGATTATCTTGTGCTATAGCCTGACTATTTCCATCAGGTTCAGCGCAGCAGTCTCCCTAGCATTCTCTGCCAAGTAATACCGCCTACCCGGTAATCTAAGGCTGAGTCCCCTCTGGCGCTGAGCGCGCTCATGCTTGGAAAGCGCTCCAAGCATGAGCGCCGGGTGTCCTCCGATTTACGCAAGTGCGCGCAGGAGAAGGGGGGCGGCGTGGCGGGCCAGCTGAGTGCGCAGGGAAGTATAGTTTTTTTGTTTTGGTAAGCGCCGAACGCGGGTGAGCGTGAGCGCCGCGCGCACCGCATGAGCAGGAACTTACATATATATATATATATATATGTATATGTAAGTTAACACTGCAAGCGCCGCCCGCTCAGCACTGGCGGGGACGCAGCCTAAGGAGTCTTTCTACCTCATTTATTTGCCACTGCTCGCGCCCCAACTGCTCTCCCCACTTCGCTCGCGTGTAGCCCCCCAAGTGCCTATCAACGCACTGGCTCAGCGCCCCCCAATGCTCGCGTCCCCCATGCTCGCGTCCCCACTGTTAACACACTGCTCGCGCCCCCACTGCTCTCCACACTGCTCGCGCCCCCCACTGCTCGCGTCCCCCACTGCTCGCGCCCCTACTGCTCTCAAACGGGCTAGCGGCCCCCCACTGCATCCCCATGCTCGCGTAACCCAATGCCGCGTCCCCCATTGCTGCTCAACACTGCCTCGCGCCCCAACATGCTCTCCACACGGCTCGACCCCCCATGCTTATCACAATGATCGCGCCCACAACTGCTCCACATGCTCGCTCATCCCACCACTGCTCGCGCCCCCACACTGCCGCGCCCCCCACAGCTGACTCGCACCCCCAACTGATCGCACCCCCCAGCTCTACCCCAGTCACGCCTCCCCACTACTTTTCTCCACCATTGCTCGGCCCCCCACTACTGTCAACAGCTCGCGCCCCCAATGTCTTTCCCCTATCTGCTCCATCCCACCAGTTCTCGCCCAGTACTCCCTCCTTCTCCGCTCACGCGTCCCACCCATAGCTCTCTCCCCCCGTAGCTGCTCTCCTCTCCCCCATTGGACTCTCTCGCCCCCATGCTCTCTCGCCCCCACTGCTCTCTCGCCCCCCACTGCTCTCTCGCCCCCCACTGCTCTCTCGCCCCCCACTGCTCTGCTCGACCCCCCACTGCTCTCTAGCCCACCAATGACTCTCTGCACCCCCCACTGCCCTCTCTCGACCACCACAGCTCGCCAGCGCCACCCACTGCTAGCGGCCGCCCCCCACTGCTCGCGCAGCCCCCAACACCTGTATGTATTATTTAATTCACAAATATATTAGCGACAACAGACGTACATCGGCGACTCACAAAGAATTACAGTGAAAGGGAATTCTCAATACAATAAGTGCAAGCAAAATCAGGACGATAGGGGAAGGAAATCCCTGCCCCGAAGAGCCTAACAATAGAGACACCTAGCAGTGTCTGACAGGGATTCAATACCTTTTGGCTTCCCCCTCCAATCAGGCTCACTTTGCTGTCCTGAGTTGTTATAGCGTACACCACGGATTTATCACATAGCAATCAACGCGGTTTCATTAAACAG
This sequence comes from Ascaphus truei, assembly GCA_036426205.1. NCBI lineage: Eukaryota > Metazoa > Chordata > Amphibia > Anura > Ascaphidae > Ascaphus > Ascaphus truei. The sequence goes on along the minus strand of WSYH01012420.1, from coordinate 7,635 downwards.
TGTAAATTGGTAACATGTAACCACTGTCAGTATAAACACATTCCTGAATCATAAAACTGCAACATCAAGTGGTACAAAGTTACTTTTATTGCTATTACGGCTGTTTTCATAGGGAGTATCATTCCCTGGGAGGCGCTTCCCTGTGCACATGCCAGTCTGATCCTACATTATATACACATCTAGCAACAATTCTCTCCCCACTGCTCGCTCTCCATACTGCTCGCTCTCTCCACTGCTCGCTCTCCCCACTGCTTGCACCCCCTGCCTGCTCTCCCCACTGCTCGCTCTCCCCACTGCTCGCTCTCCCCACTGCTCGCTCTCCCCACAGCTCACGCCCCCTGCTCGCTCTCCCCACTGCTCGCGCACCCTGCTCGCTCTCCCCACTGCTCGCTCTCCCCACTGCTCGCTCTCCCCACTGCAAGTCCCTCAGCTAGTGGCTGCTCCATGCTGGGAGTGACATACCCGCAGCTTGTGGAAGCTATAACTACGTCAGCACAAGCTCAGAATTACCGGAAGCTGAAGGCGTTTTCAGGAACGGTTCCTGTCCCCACAGGTGAGGAAGGCATCGAGTCGTGGAAGGAACACACCCTCAAGGTGATCGATGAATGGCCCTGCTCTGAAGCGGTAAGACGGCAGAGAATCCTGGAAAGCCTCAGACCCCCGGCATCCACCATGGTCAGTGCACAGCGCGACCAAGACCCTGATCTCTCTGCTCATCAGATGGTATAGCTGTTAGTCCAGATCTATGGCAAAGATGAAGAGGAAAGTGAGCTGTGGTTCAAATATTGTGGTCTCAGATAGAAAGAGAAAGAAGACCTGTCAGATTTACTTCAACGAATTCAGCTGGTACTTTGGAAATTGCGAACTTGCGGCCTCATTCCAGCCTCAGATATGGACGAATACCGGCGCAAGCAGTTCCTCCGAGGGGCCATTCCCACGCATCACATAGTGATCATGATTAGGTGCTCACTAATGAAGGGGCCTCCCCCTACATTCATGGACATTTTGGGGCTAGTCAAGGGACATGAAGCCTATACCAAACTACATACGTCCACCAAGGTCAAAGAACAGCTTACGAGTGACATTCAGGGAGCCTCCGCTCACCGGGTCAAGAAACCTGTCAAAGAAGAAGAGGAGCCACCCAATTCGCCCTCAATGAAAAGCCGAACGTCTGGGAAATCATCCCCCACTTACCCAAGACGGTTTGATCCCAAAGATATTGTCTGCTATGGCTGTGGACAGAAGGGCCATTTCTCCAGAGAGTGCCCTGACCCCCTCCCCCGCGCTGTCTCACCGCCTGCCAGACCTCGCGTATTTCTCTGCTTGACAGCACAGTTTCAGGCCCTCGGAGATGGCGGGTGCCGGCGGCGGAGATGGGATCAGGGGGTCGATTCATCGTTTTGCTTCCGAAAGCTGAAGCTGCCGCGCGGAGGTTAGTCATTGAAAGCCCCGAGCTGCCAGTCGGCACGTTTGGGAGTGACGGGGTTAACACCTCATTAATGAAGCCATTCTGCTCTTTGGGACAGCGACCCCTTTTCCTCATGTTTTCTGTTTATTCCCACTATGTGTTATGTTATGACGCCGCGTGTTGCTGCTGCGTCACGCTGTGCTCACGCGCAGTGGGGTAAGTACAATCTTCGCACCGCCCCCGCAATGCGTGACACGGCCAGGCTGGCTGCTCCCGTATGAACATTTCCCTTGGAGTAAATTGCATTGTTGGTGATGGAAGTGATGTCACTGCTGGCAGAGGAGGCCTCCCGTGCTCGGCGCGCGCACACACACGCACACACGCACACACGCACACACGCACACACGCACACACGCACAGAGACACACACACCGACACACACAGAGACGCCCGCGCACACACACACACAGAGACGCACACGCGCACACACACACACACACGGAATTCCCAGTTACTATACATATAGAAGTGCAAATAGCTAAAACGGGGGGGTGGGAAGGGGTGCCATGCACACGCTTTCTAACTGAAACTTCTTTGCGTTTTGTCACTGAAATTGTGTTTTGATTTTTAATTAAAACCATCACAAATACAATTTCTGTGACAAAACAGTGACAAAAGACGGACATTTCACTTAAAATGTGCGTGCTCGGCACACACACACTTTTTTTTAAAGGCCCTCCTCTCTCACACCCATCCTCTCTCCCCCCTTCTCTCTCCCCATCTCTCTCACTCTCTCGCCATCCTCTCTCTTTCCCCTTCCTTTCTCTGACCGATCCTGTCTCTCCTCCCTCTCCTCCCTCCTATCTCACTCTCTACCCCTCCTCTCTCCCCATCTCCTTCTCTCTTGCTCCCCTTTTTCTCTCCCACCCATCCTATCTCTCACCCCTGCTCTCTCACGCTCTTCCCCCCCTCTCTCTCCCTCTTCTCTCTCACTCCACCCCGTTCTCTCTCCCCCATCCTCTCTATCTTCCCCCTCCTCCTCACTCCTCTCACTCTCTCTCCCACTCAATTTCCCCCTACTCACACTCAATCCCCCCCCTTAAGCATTTTACCTAGCAGGCAAAGTGGGCCAGGGAGAGGCGTCCGATCAGGTGGTAAGCTGGGCACACGCTGCCGAATGCAGAAGTTGGGGTCCGACTTCCAGCACCCACGGGGCACATGTACACTGGCAAGGGGGGTGGATGGAATTTGCGTGAGCCCCAGCAGCAAACTGAGGCTGTGGTGGGCGGACACGGAACTTTAGCCCCATCTCTGGCCGGGGCCCAATCTCTGACCGGGGCCCAATCTCTGGCCGGGGCCCAATCTCTGACCGGGGCCCAATCTCTGACCGGGGCCCAATCTCTGACCGGGGCCCAATCTCTGGCCGGGGCCCAATCTCTGGCCGGGGCCCAATCTCTGGCTGGGGCCCAACTTCCAGTGCCAGCTGCGCCCCCTTCTCATTCTGAGCGAGGAAACCGCTTCAAATAAGCGCAAACAAACGCCTGTCACCACCCCCGGACTCCGCTCGCTCCTGCCCAGGACCCCTCATGACGAGTTGTAGATGACCGAATAGGGGTCTCTGCATCATGAGGGGGGAAATACTATAAGGCCATATCCGTTCATCAAGGGAGTTTGGATAGGATATTTAAATGATGTGGATACCCATTTTTGGTCATCTACATCAAGGGGCTCAACTCCAGTCCTCAAGCCCCCCTTGGTCACGACCCAACAGGTCAGGTTTTCAGGATATCCCTGCTTCAACATAGGCTGCTCAATAAGTCCCTGCTTCAGCAGAGTTGGGCACAATCAGTCCCTGCTTCAGCACAGGTGGGGCAATCAGTCCCTGCTTCAGCACATGTGGCTCAAAGTTCCAGCTTCACCACAGGTGGCTCAATCACCTCTGATTGAGCCACCTGTGCTGAAGCTGCGATATCCAAAAAACCTGACCTGATGGTGGGTGGGGAGGAGCCTGAGGACGGGAGTTGAGTCCCCTGATCTACATCAGGAGGAATCCTGGACAGGAGCCAGCAGAGTCTGGGGGGGGTGCCAGTCACCTGATCACCCTCAGCGCGATTAAGCGATGGATTGTTGTTCGTTTGTCCTCGGTGCCAGGGACAGTAAGTCTTGCTACATCTGTAGCCAATACCATGAGAAGCGTGACTTGTATGCTGTGCCCAAGGGTTTGGGAGAACTGCACGTGCTGTGTGTGAGTTACAGGGAAGTTAAAACTGGTTAAAATAACAAGTGAGAACAAAAATGCCCAAAGCTACTTCCATTGTGACTAAAATACACAGTGCAATACCTATAAATCTCTTGTAAAAAGGGTCATTTAGTTTAACCCTTTGGCCAAAGCGTCTTAAGCCTGCTGCCACTTACAAGGCATGACCGAAGCAGGTTAATTGTGTGCAGCTGGTCTCAGCTGCTTATGGGAGGGTAGTGGCTCCTCCCCCCCAAGGTTTAAGCTTGCCCCATCCCACTTTCCAAGTTGCAGGTCAGTTTCATTTTGCCAGGTTACGACAGATCCAATGTGATCATTCTTCCTGTAATTATACAGGTAAATAAGAATTTTAACCCAGGTTAGTGTTAGGACCTGCTATGGTCATGCCTTGTAAGTGGCAGCAGGCTTAAGACGCTTTGGCCAAAAGGTTAAACTAAATGACCCTTTTTACAAGAGATATATAGGTATTGCACTGTGTATTTTTGTCACAATGGAAGTAGCTTTGGGCATTTTTGTTCTTTATTGTATACATTAGCACGCTTCATAGCACTTCCTTTTGACACTATATATATATATTATAATTATATATATATATAGATATATATATATACTATAATATATATCTATATATATATATGTGGTAATGGTTGGGGTTTCTCAGAGCTTGTTGGGAATCTGTGTATTTTGTTAAAATAACAAGTGCCCTAAAAAATCTAGTGAAAAAAATCAAAAGATATACTTCCCAGCTTCTTGCTACAGCAAAGGTCATCCCCATCTCTCTCCTAGGGGAAGAAATCTCTCAGTAGACTACTCGTTCACATGTGTTGATTACATAGAAGTGGAATGGGTGAGTGTGACGATAGTGAGGGTTTGGCCCGGGATTAACGGGGTTACCCCCCAAGAGCCCCCTCCAACCTCGCCAGGAAGACAAGGGGTTAACTGGGCTGAGGCCCAGAACTGTGACTTAACCCTTGTTAAATAACATGAAAATGCTTATTCCCCTGTGTAAATGTATTGTTGCGGGATCAGTGTCTGCATAACACACCCACTGGGTCATAAGGGGAACCCCCCAAGTACCCACGTATTAAAAATATAACTTTGTCATAAGGGGGACATATATTTTTGATAAAATGTTTTTCTGCAGTCTTACAAAGACAGGCCAAATGCTAATAACCTCTGCCTGCCTTTGTAATGCGTACCAGGACCAAATGGGTCTATTCACGTTTTGATATGCAAGCTTCCTCACTGGAAGTGTATATCAACAGAGAGTGATTACCTACCTGTTATGCAAGACCCAGGAAGGATCAACAGGTAATTACCTAGATGGTTATGCGAGAAGCTACAAGCCTACTTCAAAAGGTTTTATTGATGGGGGTAGGGGTGGAGCTACCCAAGAAGGGAATCAAAAGGAGTAACCTTATTAAATATAAGAATACTATGAGATGACCTGGGCTGAAAATGATAAGAATTACATATTTGTATTCGTGGGATTTAGCATATCTTTGTGCCACCCCAGGGATACCTGCCAGCCAAGCGCTAAGGCGGTTGCATATGGAGAGGTGCCCCTGAGCTCATCCCTGGTAAGGGGGAGACAAGGTCAGGGAGGTAGGTGCACTCAGGTAGTTCCAGGGTCTGGGTTAGGATTGCCCAGGGAGGAGAGGAGTGCAGGTGGGCTGCAGGGAGGTAAGCAGCAGGAGTCATCAGCAGGGGCTGAGGTGCTGGGCCTAGGGGAGGCTAGGCAGGGAGACACTGGGGAGCAGGGAAAGATAGGAAGTCAGTGGGGTGTCAGGCAGCTGGCAGAAGCTAGGGATGGGCTAGGTAGGCAGAAATTCCCTTGCTCTGACGGGCCAAGAGTGACCCCCGTGACAGATTCCCCAGGGTTCCCAAAGGAGGGGCTGTGGGTAGATAGGCAGCCAGGGAGGAGAGTCAGGAGTATAGCGGAGCAGATACAGGGTGGCACAGAGCCAGGGCAGGTAGGGTCCCTACAGAATGGTGACATAACCCTTTCCCAGACTTGGTTGACAGGAAAGCGACGGTCTGTGCTTGATAGCTGGTCTCCTGTTGGTGCAGAGACATGCCAGTTTCTGGGCAATGTGCAGCATAGTCTGCACAGGAGCCCCTTTCACCATGGACTTGGTTCCCAAGGCACTGGGTGGGGGGCAGAGGGAGGCAAAGGAGAATGCCTGGCGTTGCAGGATCTGGACTTTACAATCCACGGTATACTGGTCAATGCCGGAGGACAATTTTGCCAGGCCAATCCTGGGGGAGGCGACTGGGGCACCAGGGCCCCATTGAGCCGGGGAGGTGTGACGATAGTGAGGGTTTGGCCCGGGATTAACGGGGTTACCCCCCAAGAGCCCCCTCCAACCTCGCCAGGGAGACAAGGGGTTAACTGGGCTGAGGCCCAGAACTGTGACTTAACCCTTGTTAAATAACATGAAAATGCTTATTCCTCCGTGTAAATGTATTGTTGCAGGATCAGTGTCTGCATAACACACCCACTGGGTCATAAGGGGAACCCCCCAAGTACCCATGTATTAAAAATATAACTTTGTCATAAGGGGGACATATATTTTTGATAAAATGCCTTTCTGCAGTCTTACAAAGACAGGCCAAATGCTAATAACCTCTGCCTGCCTTTGTAATGCGTACCAGGACCAAATGGGTCTATTCACATTTTGATATGCAAGCTTCCTCACTGGAAGTGTATATCAACAGAGAGTGATTACCTAATTGCTATGCAAGACCCAGGAAGGATCAACAGGTAATTACCTAGTTGGTTATGCGAGAAGCTACAAGCCTACTTCAAAAGGTTTTATTGATGGGGGTAGGGGTGGAGCTACCCAAGAAGGGAATCAAAAGGAGTAACCTTATTAAATATAAGAATACTATGAGATGACCTGGGCTGAAAATGATAAGAATTACATATTTGTATTCGTGGGATTTAGCATATCTTTGGAAGTCTAAACACTGTATATGTAACTGCTGCTAAATGCCATATATTAATATCTCTATTAATTTTCATATTACACTGTAATGTTTGGTCGTCTTTTCATGCTTTTGGTGTCTTGATGACTATGAAGAGTGCTGTATGAACTGCCAGTCCAGCTGTGACTGCTTCATCATTTCCATTTTACGTAAGTGTCTATATTTTGCCTGTTATTTGTATAATCTTTTGTGTTCACCTTTATCAAGGAATAAATTATATTTTATCATATCTAAGTCTCGTCCCAGTTCAAACCCAGGTATATATATATTTATATATAGTTTTGGTGTAAATTACAACCTGTCACAAGCTACCGTGACAGTGAGCTTAAACTAAGAGGAGTGGTCACAGATCTCCCAAACTATTTGTAATTAGACACACAATTTCACGAGCGCAAAACCCAGACCCACAATGTTATACGTGTATATATTTGTGTCAATTGTAGTGCCACTGGGAACTTGACCTCAAGTATTATATTTGATATATTTGTTTCATACCATTTCTTGATCCTGTCTTGCCGGGCAGTGAAGCTGCTTTTGAATAGAGCTCCAGGCAGTGAAGAAATGAACAGTTTGGATTCATTAGGATGAGGAACCCAACCGAGAGGTTGTCTGTGTAGGAACATGAAAGTACTGTCTGACTTAATGTTCCCAGGGAGCCGGAGACGCTGCAGGAACGGCACTCCACAAAGACCTGGGTATGTTCCAGAGCGCAGAACAGCCCATTAAAGGCTGGCATTGATACACACATGCACACCGGCAGCCGTGATGGATGAGGCGGTTACGCCGTTGCCTCACACCCACTTCGGTAGAAGCGTTAGCGCACACGTGTTGTAACCTCCATCACACGGCTATTGAAGAACAGCGGTAAGGTGTAAGTTCTCTCCTTGATATGTGTTTATTCTATGTTAATAGGGATATCTCCTTTGCCCCCCCACCCATATCTCCTCTGCCTCTGCTCCCCGATATCTCCTCTGCCCCCCCC
>WSYH01012419.1:0-18879 GCA_036426205.1 Ascaphus truei | reverse complement strand
ATCAGTGGCTCAGTCGAAGACTGAGCCACTGATTGAGCCGCCTGTCCTGAAGCAGGGATATACTTAACACCTGACCTGTTGGTGGCTCCACAGGACTGGAGTTGGCAACCCCTGCACAAGAGCAAAAGAACTGCGCCATCAAACGTCCGCCCCAGTGTGTTTGAGTAAATGAGAAGCCTTTTTACTGCAATATTGAGAGAGATGATATTAAGTAGAGATAGGCACAATTTGGGGGGGATTTAAATCCGTAGCGGATCGGCCGGTTCCTCTGGGCCGCCGACTTCCGTGGATCAATCTCAAAAAGGGCGATTCTCCTTTTCCGGATTTTTTATTGACAATCCACAGATCCCACAATGGATTTTAAGGATCAAATCCGTGGATTGGATTCTTAAAAATCCACCAGCGGATTGCTGAATCCACGGATTGGATTGGTAAAATCCACCAGCGGATTGCTGAATCCACGGATTGGATTGGTAAAATCCACCAGCGGATTGTAGCCAATGGCGGATTTTGATTAATCCGCACGGATTGAAGCTGCCGCCTGATATTACACCACGGAACGGATCTTGAATGGAGAGCTCGGGAAATTCTGCAAAAGGGATTTTGACAGTTTCACATGTAGCCCTCACTTCTGGGGACCACCAAGTAATGTAAGGGGTTAATGACCTTCATGGGTTAACCAGGTGGGATCACTCTGGTATTGCCCCTCCACATCATGGGATGGTAGATGACTATACGGAAGGGATTGCCACTCCCTTGCAGGTCTTGTGACCAGTGATGTCACCTTAGGGAGATAGAAGGGTATGTATAGCTCCACCCAGTGTTCTAGAAGTAGGTTCCTCTGAGTTCTCGGAGAGCACCTCACTGTGAGTCCTGTAAATATGTTTAAGTGTATAGCTATGTGTTTTAAGAGTGCCCTGTCACTGTTTATTGTTCTCAGTTAAGGAACATGCCCTATATAGTTAGCGCCTATATTAGTGGCCCAAGATTGTTCTCATTCGGGAAGAGGAATGAGTATGTGCTTAGCAGGAGTTCTCAGAATAGTAGCTCCGGAGAATAATTGGATCGCCCCCACCGGAAAGGTCCTAAGTAAACTCCCAATCCAATATGCACGGAGGAAGTATGCAGTGCACAGCTAGAAGATACTGATCCCAGAAATGCAGAGTGTATTCCTGACAGGGGCCCACTTGAGATGGGACATTATAGACGCTATGCTGGAGATTGCCAATCTAACCAATACTAAGGGAAACAAGTATAAGTACCTCCCCAGTGTAGGAGTGAGAGCTAGCAGGCAAGAAGCACAGAGTAACTTTATGATTTGTCACAAGTTAATATGTCTACCGTGAAGAATATCCTTGCATGGCGGGCCTTATAAACGGATGTGAATAAAGCACTTTTTGTACTATAAAAGTTCCTTGCGCCCATCCTTATTCGATCTGCATATCCACGCCCAGCCCGCACCCACCCAGCACCCTGAGCAGGTATGAGAGACTGAGAACTGCCATGTATATAGTTCAGCTCAATGTAATCTCCTTTAGAGCCGGACAAGAAGGGCTGCACACATACTGCTCGAGCTTCTGCATAAGCAGATGTGATGCACACATACTGCTCGAGCTTCTGCATAAGCAGATGTGATGATAGCACATTTCTGAACATCAACAACTTTGCTTTAAATCCCACCTGACCACAATAATTACCCCAAATCCCCCAATTACCACAGTACCCCAAATCCCTAACTGTTCGTACCATCACATCCCGATTACGGACTATAGATGTCAAGGACAAGTACAGGCGGTCCTCGGTTATCCGCCGGGAGCCGCACAAACCGCCAAATAGAGAAACGTCGGATTGCGAATTCAATGTTAATTCACGGTAGCCAGTGGCGGATAATCCGTTCCAACGTCTGATAATGCGTTAGGCAGAATGCATTATGACGCGTCGGATAATCCGTTCGATGGATAACGGACCGATGGATAGTGGATGGATAACGGACCGATGGATGGACCAAAAAATTACATTTTTGTTAGAGGAGGGCTTCAAAACTCTTTATTAGTGATACGACCTGGCCTCCCATGGATGTCCATCCTGGCCACATTTACAACATCTGGGTGATTGTAATAATCCTTTGAATGGCCGAATCGGTTTATATGTCCTGTCCACAGTAAACATTGCAAAGGAATCTTAAACCAGTTCAGGCATGTACAACAACCATCTCCTCATTGGAAACCTGGTCTGGAAAGACGTCTTTGTGTTATCAGGAAGGGGGTGGCAATCTTAGTAAAGAGTTAGACAGAAACAAAACCAAGAATGGTTTATATGTGAATTTTAATTAGCTAAATATTTTAAAATAGTATATGGGAGTCTGGGGTTTGGCGGTCTACAGTAAATCTGTTTTTCCTGTTAATTTTTCTTTTTCGCTGTTTCTCGTTCACGCCACTGAGCAAAATCCTTGCAGGAGCTGTCAGATTAAATTTGTGGTTCCACCGCTGTGAATTCTAATTAGGTTTTCTCCACTGACACTTGCACAGGCTAAATTTAGTATGGCAGAGACTTAGGACAGGAAGACCAGGACACAAGCCTTAATTGCATCTAAACAACACTTCCTTATTTTGCAACATTCATTAAAAGGGCATTCATGACTTTTGCCAGCCTCGATTCTGGGGCTCTCCCATCACCCTTTTAACTAAAAGAAATACTCACACCGTGACGTGGAAGAAAATTGGTTGCAGCTTTATTTATAAATACAAAGGTCGGGTACAGCTAGATTGCTCCACCAACCACAAAGAACCCTGGGGGATACCCCAAACTTGAACCTCTATTTGCTAAACATGGCCCAGGCCACTTGGTCCAAAACACACACAAACTTTTAAGACCCATCTTAAATCCCACCACCTTAACAAAGCATATGAGTAGCTCTGTGGCTGATACTTTCACTTCATACATAAAGCTTGGCCCCCTGCAGACGCACTTACCAGAACACCCTCCTACTGTCTCTGTACATTCTTCCTACTTACCAATTAGATTGTAAGCTCTTCGGAGCAGGAATTCCTTTTTCTTAATGTCACTTTTATGTCTGAAGCGCTTCTTCCAACTACAATTATTTGTATTATTTGTTATTTATATGATTATGTCCCGTTTATTACTGCTGTGACGCACTATGTACATTAATACCTGGAAGGTCACTTCAATAGTGGCCGCCTGTAACACGGACTTATCACTGTTTGAGAGAAACTGCCTCTAAATCCAGCAGGGAGCCGGTTAATTGCAGACAGGAAATTAACTAGACTCCACCTGGCCACATTAGAGCTCTAAGAAAAGCCTCCTGTTGGAAACAAGAGAGAGATTCCTGAGCTCATATTTGGCCTGACACAGGAAAGCAGAGAAGCCTGCACACACACACACTGCCTTGAGCACAAAGATGTGCTGAGATGAAGACACCCAGACACCCAGAGACCAATATTTCCTGGACACAGAGGACCCAGGAACCTGCCAGAGACTGACATGGAGGCCACCTGCTTAAGGTACCTCCTCAGACTTTGGGGTGATAGGCTGATAATGGGAATATCCCTTCAGTCCTGCAGATAGGGTCTGGGGAAGTACGTTAGCCCTTACAAAGTGATAGGGGTTTGTTATTTTGTTGCTTTTGTAAGTTTTTCCTGGATAAAGGAACAGGCTCAATAAAGCCAAGATATTATTGCACCCAAATCGGCCTCCATTATATGTAACTCTGCACACATCTCCTACACCGCCAAGCCAGATAATACCCTACCTTCCCTCATTACCACCAAATTGGAGGTCCACCACCTCCACACAAGAAGCTGACTGTGACAGGGTCCCCTCACCACAGAACACCTTCCCACCATGCTCCAACAAAGTGATCACGCAACCCGGCTGCCAACCACAGAATAGACTACCACCAACGTCACACGTCACACCGTCATACCGTCACACCGTCACACCGTCACACCATCACCTCGCCACACCGTAACACGTCACACACCATCATACCGTTACACCGTCACACCGTCACACCGTCACACGTCAAACCGTCAGACCGTCAGACCGTCACACCCTCACACTTGTATTGTATTGTATGTCTTTATTTATATAGCGCCATAAATGTACATAGCGCTTCACAGTAGTAATACATATCATATAAATAACAAATAATATAAATAACAGATCATGGGAATAAGTGCTTCAGACATACTGTAAAAGTAACATTAAGGAAGGAGTCCCTGCTCCGAGGAGCTTACAATCTAACTGGTAGGTAGGGGGAACGTACAGAGACAGTAGGAGGGAATTCTAGTAAGTGCGTCTGCAGGGGGCCAAGCTTTATGTATCATGTGTCCATGATTATCCAGTGCTATTCATATGCTTCTTTAAGCAGATGTGTCTTAAGATGGGTCTTAAAGGTGGATAGCGAGGGGGCTAGTCGGGTATTGAGGGGAAGGGCATTCCAGAGGTGTGGGGCAGAAAGTGAGAAAGGTTTAAGGCGGGAGAGAGCTTTAGATACAAAGGGGGTAGAAAGAAAACATCCTTGAGAAGAACGCAAGAGTCGGGATGGTGCATAGCGAGAAATTAGGGCTGAGATGTAAGGAGGGGCAGAAGAATGTAAAGCTTTAAAAGTGAGCATGAGAATTGAGTGTGAGATACGTGATTTAATCGGAAGCCAGGAGAGGGATTTCAGGATGGGAGATGCGGAGACAGATTTAGGAAAGAGTAGAGTGATTCTGGCAGCAGCGTTTAGGATAGATTGTAGGGGAGACAGGTGAGAGGTAGGAAGGCCGGACAGCAGGAGGTTGCAGTAATCGAGACGTGAGAGAATGAGGGCCTGAGTCAGAGTTTTAGCAGTTGAGTAACAGAGGAAAGGGCGTATCTTTGTGATATTGCGGAGGAAAAAGCGACAAGTTTTAGAAACGTTTTGAATATGAGAGGAGAATGAGAGAGAGGAATCAAGTGTAACCCCTAGGCAGCGTGCTTGGGCTACTGGGTGAATTATCGTATTTCCAATAGCAATGTGGAAGGAGGTAGTAGGGGCAGGTTTGGGAGGAAGTATAAGGAGCTCTGTTTTTGCCATGTTAAGTTTCAGTCGGCGGATGGCCATCCAGGATGATATTGCAGAGAGGCATTCAGAAACTTTCGTCTGAATAGCCGGTGTAAGGTCAGGGGTTGAAAGATAAATTTGTGTGTCGTCAGCATAGAGGTGATATTTAAACCCAAAAGATGTGATTAGGTCACCTAGAGTGAGTGTGTAAAGAGAAAAGAGAAGGGGTCCCAGGACAGAGCCCTGGGGTACCCCCACAGAGAGATCAATAGAGGAGGAGGAGGTGTTAGCAGAAGAGACACTGAAAGTACGCTGGGAGAGGTAAGAGGAGACCCAGGATAAAGACTAAACACTTCTTTCCCTTTCTTTCTTGCTATTTTTTAACAAACAAAGTATAGAAAACATGATACTACCAATATCCCACTAATAAGAAGCGGATGTGAGCCAGGGCTTATTCGTGACTAGACATAGAGGAACAAAGCGGTACTGTACGACCATCCCCTGCCCTTAACTACTCCACTGACGCTTCCTCCAGTATCCCCACCCCCTCCCCCATTAAAAACTGCACATCGGTTCCCCCTCGGTGAGCAGTCATGGGACCCCTCCCCCAAGGACTCAGATCTTTGTTAGTGGTGGTAAAAATAGAAGGTAATAAACAAGTTTTGGCTTTATCTAGGTACTTCTGTTTGTAATCAGCACCTAGTTAGTACAGGCAATGGCCAAATTGGTTTTACAAAAGTCGTGGTTAATTATTTGGGAGGAAATATTGTGGCAATGTGTTCTAATTTAATCAATTCTAGATTTATTAGACATTGGCGCAATCGCTGTTTGGACATTATTTTACATTATGTTAAATTTGTAATATAAACTCAAAAAGGAAAAGAGACCTAAAATAAATATTATTTTCTTTAAATAGAGAGAGAAACTGTGTGTAATTATGTATATTTTTTTATGTATTATTACACAGCACTTTGCAATATTTACAAACATTACAATACAGGTAATATAATGATACCGAACCAAGATAAAATTGTAACATTGGAAGGAAGGAGTCCCTTCGCCGGAGAGCTTACAATCTAATCAGGATGTGGGCAGACTAACAGAAACAGTAGCAGTACATTTGGAGACATTGGTTAGAGCAGGGATGGTCAACTCCAGTCGTAAAAGGCCACCAACAATCCAGGATATCCCTGCTTCAGTACAGGTGGTGCAGTCTTCGACTGAGCCACTGATTGAGCCACCTGTGCTGATGCAGGGATATACTGAAAACCTGACATGTGGTGTGGCCCTTGAGGACTGGAATTGCCCACCCCTGGGTTAGAGTGTGCATATGAGCAAGTCCAAGAGTACTGGTACTCTGGTACTCTGGGTTTGTAAAAAGTAGTGGTACTCCTCACCCCCTAGTACCTTTACACTTCGAACACTAAACCCGGGTGATGAGGACGCGGTGTTATAATATTTCCCAAGTCTGATTGTTGAACAAGCATCTGATTTTAGGTGCCGCTGGTGCTCCATGATTGGTAAGTCTCCCGCGGCACGCAGACCAATAGGAAGCCACGACGGATGGTGTTGCGGCTTCCTATTGGCTCCCGTGGCGCGGGAGATTTAAACTTCCATATTGTTTACCCACGTCGGGGATGGTAACAGGTGCACCTTCTGAGGTAAGTATCTCAGGAGTCAGGGCATCTCCAGAACTGAAATGAATGTGGTTCACAGACCCCCTGCTTCACACCTAGAGGGGGAAAAACACCCTAGGTGGAACTGCACCTTTAAACCCCTCTCTCTAATGATCTTTATTACATCTGACCCCCCTATTTTAAACCTTTTGGAATTGAAGGGGTTAACAGATGTCTTACCTTTTATGCCGACACAAGCGAAAGAAGGAAAAAAAGAGGCATTTTTATGTGCTGTTTTCTGAGACGTTATTACCCTCCACAGTCAATTACAAGACAGGGAATTATATAGTCACGGTGATTTTAAACAGCTGCCTTTTCTTAATATCTGTGGCAAAGTATTGTTCATGCGAGACTCTGAGAGCTCTGGCACTGGGAAGGCTCCGTCTCTTTCCTGAGCAATTTAACCTTTCCTACATGAAGATTATTTGGAGCTGTCACATTCCCATCGCCCAGAGGTTCTCACCTCCAATCCTCAAGACCCCCCCGCCCCCCAACATGGTCAGGTTTTAAGGATATCCCGATGTAGCCGGGATCCCTTTCCACCAATTGTTGTTGTGGGGTGGGAGATGCTGCACCTAGGGAACGCTCCGATAACGGAGGTTCCGCGTTGAAGGAGCCGCCATGTTAGGTTGGCGTCGGCGCAGAACTGGTCTGGCAGGAGGTTGCACATGTGCAGACTATGTGACAAAAGCCCGTGAAGGAGGAGAGCTCGGATAGGCGGGGAGTTAGGGGACTACAGGTCCCAACAGCCCCCCGGGGCCCCGTGACACGCGAGGACCAATCAGGTACGAGGTAGGGAGGAAAAGGAAGTGGTGGCGCGCACGTTAGTTCAGAGCGAGCGGTACTAGGAAGGAGAAGGAGCTCCGGTATAGGGAGGCAGTCCGCCCCCCGTATGCCCCAGGCCCAGTTAGGCCCTGAGCCCAAGTAGTGTGAAGCTGAACTAGGGACTGGCCATAGACAGGTTCCGGATTCCCTTATTGTTAACCGATCGCTACCGGGACAGTTATAAGTCAGCGGGAGGTCTGGGATCAGGCCCCGCTACCAAGTCGCAGCGTGTCTGGGTGGGATCACGCCAGACACCTACCGGTGACGTCATCTACACCCACGCCGATCCTTTGTGAAGATAGTTGCAGAACCGGGTACTGGAGTGCCCGGAAGGTAAACGTCAAGTGCACCAACGGTACCATCATTCATTCTGGACACAGTGGCTGCGCAGTCACATACATATACATTCATTGTCTCACGTGAGGGTGGGGAACGTATTGCAAGAGGGAACTGGACACGGGGTGGGATCACCCGGTGAAGGGGAGGGGAGAGTGAGCGTTCGGAAGGACGCGATAGTAGTGTCTCCTCTAGGGAGGGACACCTGTTGATAACGTGTATGGTTGCTACAAGTAAAGTATATTGATAACGGTATATTGCTGTGGGTGTGTATTAATGTACATAAGTTCCTGCGAAGACCACTTCCCCTCGGGCGGAAGCTGTCGCAGGTGGAGGCGCTGCACCAAGTTATAAGTATTAAACGTATCCCAGGCTCTCCGTGGCAGAAGCCTACAGGTTATACAGCATATGGTAGTGGTCTGTGTTCGCTAGGAACCAGGGCTTCACCAGTTCAGCATAGGTAGCTCAATCAGAGGCTCAATTGAAGACCTCTGATTGAGCCACCTGTGCTGAAACCCTGACCTGTTGGGGAGTCTTGAGAACTGAAATTAAGAACCGCTGCCATAGCCCATGCAGCCCAAATTCCTGGTCATCCAAATCTCACCCCGGGGCTACCACAGATACCAGTTTGAATTTCCCTTTCACACGAGCTTTTTTTGCTTTGTTTATATAGGTTTTTTTTTAATCTGGTCACCTTAAGTGCCACAAGACAGAAAAGACAAATGTTATAATGTGGGTGCCCTGAGTGGTTTTATTTCTGCAAAGGTACAGATAATAGTGTCTCTGATTTATGGGAGCCGCAGTGCTGACCTCTAAAAAGATAAGAGAGAGTTCCGTTCTTCTCCAGCTTTCAGTCTTTTTAACCCTCCAACACCAGGGTAGTTTTTGTGACGTGTTTCGCATATAATATGTGGTGGCACTTGTAGGGTTGCCAGGTGTCCGGTATTGAACCGGACTGTCCTGTATTTTGACACTGTGTCCAGTTTAAAATTAGATGTAATACTGAACATGTATGTGTCTGGTATTACCTCTCTGGACATGTATGTGTATACAGTATTACCTCTCTGGGTGTGTATGTGTATACCGATATTACCTCTCTAGACATGTATGCGTATACCGATATTACCTCTCTGTACATGTATGTGTCCAGTATTACCTCTCTGGACATGTATGTGTCTGGTATTACCTCTCTGGACACAGTGTCCTGACCGGCTTGGGAGGGCCGCAGAATTTCCCTGAGCAGGGAGAGAGCAGGGCTGTTGCTAGGGAGCTAGGCAGCTTCCTCCATCCTGATTGGCTGCTGCTGGGTAATGCAGCCAATCAGGAGGTGTCAGGAGTCTGGAGGTGGGTTCTGGAAGAGGAGGAAACAGCATGGAGCGGTGAGGGGGAGTGTGTGTGTGTCTCTAGACCGTGTCGCAACTTTCACCACTGTGTCCAATATATTTGGAGAAGCTGCCTGGCACCCCTGGGTGGCAGCTCTGAGATTTAAGGCAATATGCCCTGTTACTGCCCAGCATACACAAAATGCTCAAGCACATGTATGGGGAAATAAAATGTATTTTCCAGAGTCACCAACAACCTGCTCATGGCTTTTAGCACTAAACCAGGGGTGTTCAACTTCAGTCCTCAAGACCCCCGAGGGATATCCTGAAAACCTGCCGTCTTGGGGGTCTTGAGGACTGAAGTTGAGCACTCCTGCACTTTCACTTCTTAATCAATGTTTTGCTAGCTGGCCAAGTACCGTAGATGGCTCATTACAAGGCGTGGAGGAGGCAATGCGAGTTTCTTAGTTGGAATAGAACAGGCACCATAGCAGGGAAATCGCATTCAAGATCATGAGCTCAGTTCCTTGTGGCATTCAAAATAAATTACTTTATCTCCCTGAGCCTCAGCACCATAAATTAGATGGAAGCTGTAAATGTACTGTAACCACACATGAAAATGCTTTACGTTGGCGCTCCCCGCACAAATGTGCAATAATGCAAATGATTTCTAAATGTAAATTTCATTTGGATATAATCAACCGCAAGGGAATTCATATATTGTGACATGATGTGACACACCTGTGACTTAAACCAAATGTAAAGTTGTATGTGAAATCACTACTGAAATAATGTGACAATCTGTGACAATAGTGACAATCAAAATGATAATTAGGTAGAGTTCCAGTATGGCGCCAGAGGGTGAAGTCACATCCCCCTGAGCTCCTGCAGCCCCATGGCTCCTACACAGATCAGCAGCTTAAACAACCAGGACAAATGATTTAAGGCAGTAGATAAAAACTCACTGAATGATACAGCAAAAAGCAGGCAGACTTTGCATGCTCCTGTGAGGGGGAGATACATATGTAGGCAGTCTCTGCAGAGACATCAGGCTGACTATAACCATCACAGTTTCAATCCAGCTGAACAGAGGGGGGAAAGCAGGAAAAGATCCACAGCAGGACAGTAACTTGAAAAGTATAGCATTTATATGGAGATATTTCTCCCCAGGCAGACACAGATGTACCCCAAATATCAGCAAAAGCAGGTGAGAGCTGGGAGAAAGTCAGAGCACACCAAGAGCATGCAGACCCAGAGGAATCAGGGGTGTCTCAAGAGGAGAGTTAGCCAGGGCTGTAGCAAAAGTATTGATGCCTGCTTTAAATGAACATTATGAACAATTTAAAAAATCCCCTGATGATCTTAAATGGGAACTAACCCTGCAAAACACCAGGATGGGGGAAGTTGAATCTAGAGTGGGGGTCCTAGAGGATGTATCCTCAGAAATTCAGCAGGATATTCAAACTCTTAAAAACGAAATAATAAAACTTTAGAAGACAAGGTGGAGGACCTGGAAAACAGGTCACGCAGAAATAATATAAGATTAATAGGAGACCCTGAAGAGTTGAAACCCTCTAAATTGCAGGATTTCTGCACAAAATGGCTGCCTGAATCTTTGGGACTACCACATGATCACACTAACATCAAAGTGGAAAGGGCTCAAAGACTTGGTCCGGTTAGGCAGAACCAGGACTGTAGGCCACGAGCAGTAATCGCAAAGTTTCAGGTCTTTAATGAAAAATCAACAGTATTAGGAGCCTATAAGAATTTGGGTGGCCTTAATTATGAGGAAAAGAAGATCCTAATCTTTCAGGACTATTCTGCTGCAATATCAAATAAAAGACGGGAGTTCAGTAAAGTTTGCAGTATGCTTTTCAAGCAAAATAAAACATTTTCCCTGGGATATCCTGCTACCCTAAGAGTTTTCATAAATGGAGGGACCAAATATTTTCAGAAGCAGCAGAGCGCTTTATCCACCAGCATGCTGCAGAACTGGAGGACAGAACCTCAGAAAGGAGACGAGATACAGCATGGAGGAAAATAGTGCAGTCAAGAAAAAAGGTTCCCCTGCAAGATCCTCGCACCACTGAGATGGGTCAGGCTGCAAGGAAATAAGTATTGCACTCTAAAAGGGGACTAAAGTGATCTGGTTACAGAGAGATGGTACATGCATACAATTATGTGGATGTTGGGAGGAAAAGGTGTTAGTATAAGGATTGTTGCATTTAGCGATATTAAGTTGATACAGTTCAAAAGCAATGGAGGGGTTATATTGCTAGGAGAACATTATAATATAAATCTTTCTTTTTAATTCTCCAAAAAAAAAAATGGTTGAAAGAAAGAGGAGGTAACCTAATTGTGGGCGGTGATTTTAATGCTGTCAGTGATCCATTTTTAGATCAATCTTATCTTAATCAGAGAAAAGGAAAATCAAGATTTGCACAGAGAAGCAGAGAATGCTGGAGGCTATTTAACCCCACTGAGAGAGAATATACCTTTTTCTCTCACCCACATTCTCAAGAATAGACTATATTCTAATACGCGACCATATGATGGACAAGTGACAATTGAAGATATAATCATATCAGACAACGCACCAGTATGGTTAGAGATAAATTTAAGATTTAGGGAACACAAAAATAGAATCTGGAGATTTCCATCTTATCTTCATACTAATGAGGAGTTTAAGCTTACCTCCTCAATAGCTGGTACTATTTCCAGGAAACAAACGCTATACACCAAACTGAGGGGAAGTTGTATTGGGAAACCGCTAGAGCGGTAATGAGAGGCAAGATTCTAACATACATGAACAAACGTAGAAAAGAAACAATCAGAATACATGTAATCTAGCAAGGAACTGAACGGGACGTTCTGTCACTTCAAACAATATCCCACCCCAGAAAACAGGGACAAATACATGGAAGCAAAGAATTTATCCGAAATATGGCTACACAGAAAGGAACAAAAAAAGCTCAAATTCAGAGACGTTAACCTTTATAAGTACAAAAACAAGGCAGGTAAATTATTAGGCAATCTAGTTAGACGAGCTACACAGCCAAAACACATACTTAGGATGCGTAAAGCTTCAGGTGAACTAACATCCGCTCCTGAAGAAATATGTACAATGTTTAGGGACTTTTATCAAAATCTGTATACTAACAGTGAGCAGGATGATGTAGCTCAAGACAAGTTTTTACAGGGATTAAAGTTCCCAAAAATAACGAATGAAGAGCAACAAGAACTTAATGCTCCAATTACCAGGGAAGAAATAGAGGCCGTCATAAAGAAACTTCAAAATGGGAAGGCACCAGGGCCTGATGGCTTTATGGCCGAATTCTATAAGATCTTGGGGCTAGAAGTAGGACTACCCCTGGAAAATGCCTTCAAAGAGATAGTAGAAGGAGGGAAATATTTGGAAACTGGAAAAACAGCATTCATCAGAATTTTACATAAAGAAGGTAAAGACCCTCTTGTGCCAGGTTCATATCGACCCATATCCTTATTAAATCAGGATGTAAAAATTCTCTAAAAAAATCTGGCAGAGAGACTGGCCGCAGTATTACCAGGTCTGATCCATAAAGATCAGACAGGGTTTGTAAAGGGTAGATCTTCAGTGAAGAACATAAGAAAAGTATTAGGAGCTCTTTATTGCACCGAATCAAATCCACAAGATAATAGGAACAATGTAATTATTTCGGTAGACGCAGAAAAAGCCTTTGATAATGTTAGATGGGAATTTTTATTTGATATACAGTACTTCAAAGAATGGGAATATCGGGCATGTTTCTTAACATGATTAGAAGTATGTATGAGGGTCCAAAGGCACGGATTATGGCAGCGGGAATACTCTCCCAGGAATTCAATTTATACAGAGGAACAAGACAAGGGTGTCCCTTGTCGCCATTGCTATTCAACATAGCAGTGGAACCATTAGGGACATGGCAGACTAGAAAGGCATTGAAATAGGAAATAAGGAAGGGAAGTTGGCTCTTTTTGCGGATGACCTCCTGATGTTTGTCTTTAACCCGGAAACAGTGGTTAAAAAAATATTTGAGACACTTAAAGAATATGGAAAATGTATGAGGTTTATAGTTAATGCCTCCAAAACTGAGATTCTAGTGCTGTCTCACAACACTAATGTTA
This sequence comes from Ascaphus truei, assembly GCA_036426205.1. Taxonomy (NCBI): domain Eukaryota; kingdom Metazoa; phylum Chordata; class Amphibia; order Anura; family Ascaphidae; genus Ascaphus; species Ascaphus truei. The sequence continues at coordinate 5,530 of WSYH01012419.1, read as the reverse complement.
GGTGGGAGGAAGACCTCCCTTTTAAAAAGACAAGACAGCCAATCAAATACTTGGAGGTTAATATAGACCCCGACCAAGAATAATTGTACGCAAGCAATTTAAAATCAATCCTAACCGAAGTGATTAAAGAGCTGAAAAGCTAACAAGGCCTCCCATTGAATTAGCGGTTACATGCCAACTCGTTAAGATGATCAGCTTCGCTAAGATTATATACCCATTGCAGATGCTGCCTATCCTGTTCGCCATACAGACATAAAATTGATTAATAGTGCAATAAATAAGTTTATATGGAACAAAGGCAGAAATAGAATTGCAATGTCAAAACTATTTCTCCCAAAGGAACTTGGTGAGTTTACCTGACATTAGAAAATACAATTTGGCATGCGTTGCCAGGCATATGGGAGACTGGCTAATGGATAAAGAAATATATTCCTGTATGAAACTTGAGGAACAAATGGTACTCCCCATGACGCTGAAAGAGATCCTACACATGACTTGGGGAAATATACCTTTAGTAATTAAAGGGAATCCAATGATAAAAGACACATGGGCCACATGGAAGACACTGAGAAAAAAGTGTGGGATATCCAACAAAATATCCAAATTCCTGTCTATACAAGATGACATGACATTTGAACCAGGTCAATCTCAAAATATGTTTAAGACATGGGATACCAAGGGAATAAAAAATATAGGGCAGCTGGTAGATACAGAACAGGAACGCTTTATGTCATTTGAAGAGCTCAGGGTTAAGAAGGAATTCCCACAATCTCACTACTTCCCCTACATGCAGATCATACATTACTGTAAGAGTCCAGAGAACTATAAGAAAGAGATATTAGAAAACAACATGTTTGATAGCTACTTTAGGACTGAAAATAATATTACATATTCGATCTCTGAATTATATGATTGGATCCGAGATAAAGACCATGGCAAGCAATTGCAAAAACTGGCAGCCAAGAAATAATTGAGATTGACTCTTTGCTTGTAGGATTGGGTAGAACCAGGAAAATAATAATATCAGAGACCTAGAGGGAATTACAATTTAAATTACTACATAGAGCATATTATGCGTTTGATATCCAATATAAACAGATAGAAAAGGATAAAAAATAAATGCCCGAAGTGGATCTAAATCACTGCCTATGGGAATGCCCATGTATATCTGATTTTTGGGACCAGGTTTTAATATATATACATCACATGACAAAAGTGGTAACTGTGAAGGAACCTCTATCGGCTTTATTTGGGAACATGGAGGGGTGGAAAGAAGTTAATGGGGACCCAGGAATCCCAAGGATTGATGAATTTATACTCCTGGCAGCTAGAAAGTCTATAATGGTGCAATGTGGGAAGTATGACACTCCAAACTTGGAAACGGTTAAAACCTATCTCACTCAGCTAATGACCTTAGATAAAATGGGAACGGAGACTAATAAGGAACAAAAAACTGAGATTTTTTTTACAACTGGGAACCCTTTATTGACTACCTACTACAGAGTGAAAATATATATCAGGCTTTCGCACACACATCCTGGAGTCTCTTGCAGCAAATTGCACAAGGTCATAGATGAGTAAACCGAGGGAGAAAAGAATCAGGTTAAACGGGTATCAAGACAGGAGAACAGTATATCTGAACCTAACGTCTGTAATATGTGTCTGACTAAAGTTATGTTTTGTACATTCTGTGAGTTAATTATTTAATTTAAAAATTGTGCATTTCTGTCTTTTTGAGTTAAGTTTGAGCATCTGATTTATACCTTTTTACTTATATATTTTTTTCTTTTAAGTATAATTGAAACATGGAAAATTGTAAAGATGTGTGGAAATTACCAGCAATGTTAGAAAATCAATAAAAAGAACAATGAGTAAATAAAAGGGATAATTAATGTCCTAGTTGCTCAAACCCCAACACTATTAATGTCCTGTGGGGACGTATGACACTATTTTCTGTCTTTGTTTTCCTTTTTCCCATCGGTATCGGAGGCCAGGAATTAACCCCTGCACTGCCAGAGGGACCTGGGACGCATTGCCCTGCTGTGCTTTGCAGACCCTCCCGGGCAGTGAAGGAGTAAAAGCCGTCGGATTACAGTGTCGCAAGATGCAGCCTGGTAGCAGCTCTCTCTACTGACTGCAAATTGTCGGCTTCAGCTCAGATGGCCATTAAAATCGCTGCCAGCTCAGCTGTTTAGATAATAAAAGCAACTGAGTGGGTTGCACTGAAGACCTTTTTGCTTTGTAAGGATAACCAGTTTTTCTCCCTCTGTGGTCAACTCAATCATAAGCCTGATCCAGATGCAGGCTCTTCTAGAGACTCAAACGGAGTGATCAGACCCCATCCATCCCCACGGAGAGCTATGCCCTCATTTCCATAGCTCTCATCCTCTTGATTGCTAGGCAGCCGTGATCCTAGCATTGGCTGAATATTTAGGAAGGAGATTCGATGGAAGTCAGAGGAAATAAATCATTCATTCAAGTTGACAATCTCATTGAGACTCTTGGGGCCCGCGCTGGGTGAAGAAGAGGGTGATTTGTGGCGTGTGATAATAGAACCCTTGTACTGGATGATAGGATCTGTCTATTATGCTTTTATGTTGGATCCAGAGCGTGCAATCAGAAAGCGCAATAAGTATATGATATTAGTGCATAGAGGAGAGCTGGGGAGGAAGGCTATTTTTAAAAAAAAGATTATTATTCACAGTTAACGCCGATGTATGGCGCTAATACACATTGGGGTCTATTTACTAAATTCTCCCGGGTGCAAAACCAGTGCAAAAAAGAAAAACATATTTATCAAAGAAAGTGGATCCCATTACACACAGAGGAGAAGAGCCCACAGACAGAGAGATCCGGATACTTGCCGGGCTGTTAAGGCACAACCGGATAACAGACTCTGGGAGGCCTTTTCCCGCAACTTTTTAGTATCCTTTGCAGGGCTGCAGACAGATTTCCTGGGGCCCAGGACTAGAGCTTTGCCCAGCTCTCAACCCCACCCCCGGTTACACACACAATTCTCCCCAATACAAATACAACTCCCCCTGTCCTAATACACAATATCCCTCCCAATACAAAACTCCCCCCCCCCAAATACAGACACAACTACAAACCAGATAGAGATGCCACTACACCCCCTAGATACAAACACCACCCCACCCCCAAATAAAATAACCACTCCCCCCCCGATACAATTACTACCACCCCCCAAATACAATTCCTAACCTCCACAAATTCCCCTCCCCCGCAAATACAGGGCCTCCTTAACAGCATTATAGGCCCCCGGGCAAAGCAGTGCACTGGTCCCGGCCTACACAGCCACTCTCAGGAATAAAAATGTAAATTATCGATAAAATAAACTTAGATTTATTGGTACCTCCAACAAAACCGGTAATCGCCTCCCGCGAATCCCTTATAATATTCTGCTTCCATAACATTGCAAGCAATAAAAACGGCCACATTTCTCTCACGAATGCAGACACGCCGACTCTCCGCTACAAGTCGTAATGTTTCTCCTACCGAGTTAGCGGGAGATTTGAATGTTGAGGCGGGTGATCGGAAAATGAGTGTTAAATTCTGGTCTGTGCATAGATTAGCGTGGGGCCCCTATGCTCGTGGGGCCCCCGGGCAACTGCCCAGCGTGCCCATGCGTTAAGCCGGCACTGAGCAAATACACTTACCACCCCACCCCCCACCAATGCACTTACCACCTCCCCCCAAACAAATACACTTACCTCTGCTTGCTGCCACCACAGCCGGGCCCTCGGCTCTCACCAGCTACTGCTGCCTTGTCCCACGCCGGGCCTCTTTTTCCCGCCAGTGTGTGACGGAAGCGCAATATGATTTTTGGGTGCACCCAGGTTGGAGAGAGAGAGAGGCCCAGCATGGGAAGAGCTCCAACGCAGTGCTGGTAATAATATTGGCTGAAGTGGCTTCCATATTTTATACCGGGACTAATAGAAGGGCACAGCATCCTTTCTTATTGTGTATTGCATATGTGTATGTGTGTATATACAGTATATCTATGTAGCCCATCTACATCCTGGAGGGAGATTGTAGCTGCTACTTGGTGCATGATGGTGCAGTGCATGCCTGTTAGGTGAAACAGAAGGCCTGAGAACTCTGCGATAGTATAGGGAGGCATCAGGACAGGCTCTCGGGATGGTTCTTTGGTCAGCGCAGCGCCTCCAGCCAGTGAGGATCCTGGTGCAGCCAGGATGGTCCACACTGGCAACTCAAGTAGAGTTCCATTCAAGTAGCCACAACAGATGTATTCAACTGGATCTTTATTTGTAGTATCATACAGGTATGGCAGGCTCATTCCCTGAAGTTGTACCCCCAGGGCTTGAGGCCCTGCAGGTCCCTTCTCAGCTCCTTTACCCCCTGATGGGTAAAGGGTAAATGCTTCCACTCCACAAGGGGAGGGAAACGAGAGCTCCTGACTTCTGTGAGAGGGTCAGCTTTTGTACCCTAGGGGAGGGGCTTGTAACCCTGCCCCATAACAGGGCAGGTCCGATACTGACAGGCATCACATCATGGCATGTGACTCAGCCAGTATCCTCCCCAGGGATGACACTCTGGTTGTTGTTAGACCAGCCCCTGGATACAGCAATAGTGTATCCAGACTGCAACAACAAGCTAGGCCTCCATGAGAGAGTTTATCCCTCACATTGCCTGTGTCTATCTAACAGGACTTATAATGTTAGGGCCAAAGAAAAGATGATAGCCAGGGGACTAGGCTACATATATAAATATAGCGTGTTAAGTATAGAGTATTTTTTCTTTTAGAGTAAGGGCCAGGTAAGGATTGCCCAGGGATTATAAAGCACCGGCTAATATATACATATACAACTCGTCTGGTTTTAGTCAAGGGGTCCAATTCTGGATCTATTTACTTAAGTCTACCTACTGCAAAACGGAGGCAAAATTAGTGCAATTTATATTTAAAAAAATCGGAAACCCATTGAAACCAATTGAGAGTCTTCCCTTCGATACATCTGGTGCAATTCTTTCACGCTGGTTTTTTTTTCTTATTATTTTGCAGCCCAAGGCTTTAGTTAACTACCTCCACCATGACATATAGATCCAAAATCGTTAGCTGGCATAAATGTGCCATTTGCTCCTCTGGCCTCTGCTTGTCTGATTTCCACTTCTGGCCATGATGCAAAGACCGGATCCCCTATTTAACATGTATGCAGTGAGGAAGCTTTCCAATGCTCGGCTCTATTCTAATGAATTGCACTAAAATGAGAAAGTGTCTATCTTATACTATATTAGTGAAAGCACTGTATGTTTGCCTGCCTGGATGTCCGGTGTCCCTAGCGGCAATCTCATTGGTCCCTTGGCCCGCCCGCCCCCGCACACCTCTCATTGGCCTCACACACTCACACCACCCCCTTGGCCCGCCCCCCACACCTCGCATTGGCCTGAGGCGGAGTGACGGGCCAAAGGTCCACAAAAAAAAAAAAAAAAAAAAAACACACACAGTGTCACACACACACACACACACACACACACACACACACACACACAC
>WSYH01012418.1:0-18881 GCA_036426205.1 Ascaphus truei | reverse complement strand
AGAAGAGAGGGAGAGAGGGAGACAGGGTGGGTGACTGACGGAGACAGGGGGAGGCCATGGGAGGACTAGAGGACACCAGGGGAGAATGGGGGGGCAGGGGAGGCCAGAGGAAAACCATGGGAGGCAAGAGGAGAACCAGGGGAGGCCATGGGGGCAAGAGGAGGTCCAGGGGAGGCCCTGGGGGGCCAGAGGAGGTCCAGGAGGCTGTGGGGGGTCCAGGGGGGGCATGGGGGGGACATGGGGAACAAGGGAGAGCATGGGGAAAGGGGAGGGATTGGGGGGGCCAGGGGGGTTATGGTGGGGACCAGGGAAGGGCCAGGGGAGGGCATGGGGGACCAGGGGAGCCATGATGGGGGGGGGGGGCAGAGGAGACAGGGGAGGGGGGGAAAGGGGATGGTGTGGTGGGTCCAGGGGAGGGCATGGGGAGGCCAGTGGGTGGGACCAGGGGAGAGGCAGGGAGAGGCAGGGAGAGGAAGGGGACATTGCTAACGCTCTGTGCTGGATAGAAGAAATGGCGGCTTCTCAGCTAAGAGCCTGGCTGCGAACCAAAAATAAATACAAATCCTGGACACACCAGCCAATCATATTGGGGGGGGGAGGGGTTCTGCAGGGAATTGTAGGGATGGTGTCAGCGGCACAATCTGGTTGCCAGGGGCGACTGCGGAAAGCAGGATTTGTCAGCACTGTGACAGGGGTTTTTTTTTTTAACTGCATTTTTATTTTGTTACATGGGCACAGATGCAGGGGCCTGGGCGGCGGGGCCCCCTGACTCATGGGTCCGGGACGCCAGTACCTCAGACACACCCTGTTGACGCCCCTGTTTACATCTGTCGGCCTACGTCAAGAGTCGTGTTCACTGTATGTAATATGGAGACCTATGTGGTGGTTGGCTCTGGTGGGGTTGAGGTACAACATCTGGGAGTCATCGAGACACAGTGGTCAAACACCACCACTTGATATCATCATTCTGTAAAGTACACAGGAAAATAATGTTTTAATTACACAAACGCACACACGGTAACTATATGTTCACCCCATATTGCCTACATCAAAGATTTGAGTTTCTTCAGAATTGCCAATAAAAAATTTATAGGCAAGCCCCTTTTTTTATTTGATTGAACTTCACTCTTTCTAAGGCTCATACAGTGTCATGGGAATGCCGATGCAACCTAAGGGAATTCAACATACAGGTATGATCTTCAAAAAACCCACTGGCACTAGATTGCCTATAAATAAAAAAAGAAGCGCTAAACATAGTATAGAAATTCTGAATTGTTTTGACATATACAGTATATTAGTTATATAGATGATATATATATATATATATAAATAATATATATAATAAATATAACACAAACATTCGCATAGGCAGCAAAAAGGAGACAGCATCCGGTGAATGAAAAAAAATGTATAAATACAGCACATACTCCAACATTTCGATCCCCAGAGGAAGATTCCCCGTGGGATCGAAACGTTGGAGTTATGTCTGTATTTAATACATATATTTTCATCACCTGAGAGCTGTCTCCTTTTGCTGTTTTGCGGTAGTGTATACTTTTAGTATTTAATGGGACATGCACCTATTCATTATGAATTTTTATTGGAGTGCCAGGTGATTCTTGATCATTATATTATAGATATATAGATATATATTAGATAGATATATAAAGACTATAATATATAGATAATTATAGATATAGTATTAGATAGATATATAGTAACAACATACAAACAACATACATACATATATTATATATATATATATATATATATATATAAATATATATATATATATATGTACCGAAATAGGCTGTGTTGTCCAGTTGCAATAGTGCCGAATAATGAGTATTCAGATTAGGTGATAACTTTTTTATTTGGCCTAAGAATAGATTCATAGGACAAGCTTCGGAGGTTATCCTTGTGACGGTTGAAGCGGTAACCAGGCTTTATAAAAAAGGTCAAGCCCACTTGGTTAAACCTGACCCGGTGTTAGGGTTCTTAATGGGTAGCTCTGGGACCCAGGTGTCGGAAATGTACAGGGATTACTGCAGCTGTTTACTAATTTAGCGACAATAAAGAATTATGTGATTTTTGCCTTTACTGGGATGCTGGGATCGGGAAGATTTCTAGGCTGTAAGTTTCAGGGTTGGTTTTGTCGGAGAACGTTTTTAACGAATGTGTCTATGTATCGGGGTTCCAGGGTTAAGGGATACCCCAAAAGTGATCGGGGATTGAGTGAGATTACTCGGATACAGCCAAGCACATTACTCAACGAAAACTCTGACTCTGAAAGCGTTCTTGCGACTCACTGCCAGGATCCTGCTGCAGCATCATCCAGACAAGGTACTGTAAATGGGTACGCAGGGGTTAAACTATATCTGCCAGCGATTCACGGAATCCCTAGTGTAGCAGGGGGTCCCCATAGCAGAGAGGTATAAGAACTTAGTTTAGGGGTTTAGGGGCGCTCCAGCTAGGTTATGAAGCTGAGCAGATTTTAAAGTGTCTAAAAGTTTTAAAAAGTTATTTCTCAGTGTGCCAAAATAAGGCTCTGATAATAGGAATATATACACTCCTTCATTCATGAACACCAGAAATAGGAACACCATAAACTTTAGCACACAGGAAACAGGACACCATATCTTTTATTAGACAGGTATAGTTAATGTGTATAGATATGTAAACCTGTATTTGAACTGAGGGCTTCTATAGAATGATTCCACCTAGTGGAGACCAACTTGTGTTGCTCGTGTGTCCAGAGTCCATACTTGAAAGGCTCAGGGATGCCAAGGAGGGGCACTGCACTTATCCTTGAGTACCATGTACTGGCTAACACAAGGCGATCCAGCAACCATCTGCAAAATCCAGACTCTGGGGAGCCTGAGCAGAGGGTGGGCTCAGTATGCAAAGAGGCAGAGGGGCCAGCATTAGCAATGCCCCATGCTACCTGAAAAAAAGGTGCCTGCCCTGCTTTACAATACTGGCAAATCAGTGATTGGCTGTGCAGGAGAATTCTCACGCTCTGATAAAGCTGTCAGGTTAGTGAATGAAAGCTGAAGGCTTACGAGAGCCTGCAGCCAATGGGGAGCGCAGATAGTTTAAGCGCAGACCAACGCGGCGAATTCAAAGAAGCTCATGAACTGAATAGAACATGAGCCAGCTTCAAGGATTTTAAAAGCAGGAAAGTTTCAAACACTTTTACTGACCGCATTAAAGCCTACTTTCTTCTATAGAAAAGTTTCTAAGTCCAGCTTTTTACAACGTAGCGGTCGCAGCAGGCATTGCATTCAAGAAAACAGTTCCAGGGACTTTTGTGAGTAACTACCGGTCATTGGAAAGTGTCTGAAATGGTGAGATTAAGGTTATTCGTTCCGAAAATGGATTTATTCGGATTTATTCGGATTTATTCCTAATATGTGTTAAGGTTAATCTTGAATGTGTAACTTTGTGTGTCGTCTTTATAAGAAATAAATTACCCTTTATTTTACCAGTAAATGAAACACCCTAATAGGGGAAAAAACCGGTGCACATTGTTTCGTTATGGGATGAGTATATAAAAAGGTTATTATATTAAAAACATGGACAAAACATACTGATGTTGTCACTAACGCATTTCACACGAGGGTGCTTTATCAAACAGACTAGTGAGAACTTGAGCACTGGATTTTGGGCAATTGCTCTGATACTACTATCCATTTTTTACCATCTGTTTTGCTCAATCAAATGATCCCAGTTATAAAAAGGTGATGTAGAACCTGGTCTCGTGACAATCCTCTCTTGCTCAAGTCAGCAATACTGGGTGACAAAGGAATCCATGGCTGTTTTAGATCAAGGGATGGTGGTTTAGTTCAGGGCAATAGTTTAAGTTGTGGTGCTATGCCAGGACACCTTCTGGTGCTGTAAGACCTCTTCATGTTTGTTTTCTGGGGGCCAAAAATATGTTTTGGGACATGGCACACTTAGCAAACATGGGCCTAAATGTGAAAGGAAAATAATGGAGTAATATTGAACATATAAGCAACATGCCATGAAGGCACAGAAGCCTTCGAAATGTGATCTCGATATGGAAACGGGCAAAGGGGTTTGACATCTTGGGCACATTGGGTTTAAGGTGAGAAGCGAACTAATGGAATCATTGATTAGCAACAGAAAAACAGTGCATCATTTTAGGTGTGGATAGTCAGAGGTAATACATCAAATAAAAATCATGAGACATTAAAATCAGTAATACAGCAAACCAAAGTTAATGAGGTCCATAATGTACCTCGGTCTCCAGAATTTACTGCCATTTTACTAAGTTTTGATCGAACTTTTCATATGGTAGAAATGTAGACAAAATTGTATAGCAATAAAAAATAAATCAAATGTTAAACCTAAGCCAATTAATATTATAATATATTAAAACCACCAACTACTAACATTAATGTCCCTGTATCTTGATCTGTAAATATTGGAAAATAGTATTTAAGAAATTTAAAGAAAATTAATGCACACATGGTACCACAGGTGTTAAGAGCCCATACCTAGTTTATGATGTCCCCTCCTACAACAAGCTACTAACCGTGATGTGACCGGAGGCTACTTAGGTAGTTTCACTAAAATATGTTTTAACAGAAACTTAGGCAGGAATTGCTCTTTCCAGTTTTGTAAAATGTGCATGTGAATTTGCGCAATAATATATACAATCATCTATTTTACTGTGTACCACACAAGCAAATGGATATTTGGAATTTCACTGACAAATGTTCAGTATGTTTTATTCCATGTAAATGAATAATCTTAATAGCAATGGTAGCTTTTTTTCCCAATGTGTGGGTGACGGTAGTGGGTACGGTTGTCAAATAAAGGTTAAGTCCATTTGGTTAACCCTGATCGCGTATATAAAGGAGTAGCTCTTGGGTCCATAACCATGGTAGGATTCCAATGATGTACTATGCGAATAAAAGTATTTTTATGTGTTTTCCATTTTGGGATGCCAGCGAGCAGGGATTTGTAGGTTATAAATTCAAAAGGGGGGGGGAGGGATTGCGGAGGAATTGTTGTCAGAATGTGCCTAGGTAGTTGTGGGTCAGAGTTGTCGGTCCCCTGAAAATGTACCCGGGAATCATCCTGATTCTCAGATACACTGTAGGACATCATGGCAATATCGCCTCTTGAAAACGCAAGTGCGACTCACCACTAGGGTTCACTGCTTCAGCAGAAGCCCGGAAAAAGGAGAATGAGGACAGGGAAGAAAGGTATCCCTGTAGCTGAGGGAATCCCTAGGTTAAGGAGGGTACCCTTAGCTAGTGCAAAGGTAACACAGAACAGTGTAAGGTTGTGGCGTGCCCCAACCATATATAAGGTTGAGGGGGGGACTCTGAGAGTCCAGTGTGGAGTCATAAGATAGTGTATGGGGGATAAGGTGTAGATAAGAATAAAAGTACAAACACTTCTTAGTATGTCTCCAATCCCAGAGACTCAGGAAAAGTTTATTGAACAGATACCCAGTGTACTTAAATATACTTTATTAATGTAGGTGTGTAAGGTGATTTTACATCGGAACCCATGTCCAGCCAGACTGGTACTCGATGCTGATGTTCAGTTCCCAAAGGATTGGCAGTACAGTAACTTGCGGTCAAGAAGTCCAAGTTCTCAGAAGAGAAGGAGCGGTGGTGTTGTGGAACTTCACGCCGATTTGGAAAGCAAGGAGATTCCGGACCAAGACCGGTCAGGGTAAAACTTATTTAGAGTTCCCACCTAAGAAGTGTAGTTTTCGACCCAGATCCCCAGTAAGAGTGGATTGTCTGATTTCCTGTTCAGTTGTGTGTACGCGAATTTGGCGAATAAACATCAATTTATTTATACCTTGTTTTGCTCAGTGGAATGATCCCGTTAAAAAGGTGTAAATTGCCCTGGTCCTCCTGTGACAGTGTTAATAAAAAATCTCTCTTTTACCATAGACAAAGAAGAAGTAATATAAGTTTATGTAATTCCCTTGTGCTATGTACCAGTTAGTAGGCAATTTCGCAGCACAGTTTGCTCAAAAGCTTAATTTTCATGTTATTTTCTCTGAGTAATTTGGAAAGGGGATTCACCAAAGGTCAATATATGAAAAAAAGTAATCTCTACTCTCAAATCATTACAAATGTAAATGAACACACAAAAAACACACTATTATTATTATTATTATCTTAGAATGTTTAGGACTAAATTAGTAGATGTATGAATATCATTTGTCATTGAATTAAAAGGGCAAATGGTTTTTAAATTACGTCTAATTTTCACATTAAAATGCTTCTTGAAAAATTGATATTAAGAGAGACCTATATATATTTTAAATGGTATATATTGATATATAATCATCATCATCATCATCTCATATCATCATCATCATCATCCATCATCATCACATCACATCATCATCCATACATCAAAAACATCAATCCATCATATCACCATGTCAGCCCTTGTTGATCCACTGCTAATAAGGCCCCCCCCCCCAATGATCTTCCAGGCTTATTTGCGTTGGATCATGAAGGGTTGGACAATGGTGATGATGATGGATGATGATGATGATGATTGATATATATATATAAGATATATATATTATATATATATATATATACATATAGAGATATAGATGATATATATTAGATATATATATTATAATAGAGTATATTACACAACATTGTAAAAAATTATAGTTGGCTCTCTTGAATAATCAAATTGTATGTGGTATAATATATATATATACACAATACATAAGTACGTACATACATAATACATAGGTAAAAGTGAAAGCAATAATGTGAAGACATAATAAATTAAAATCACACACGTAAATAAAATGATCATATTTCAGGAAAAATTATTTAGAAATACCCATAAAATTAATGTTTTATTATTTATTTATACAATATTTTTGAATATGTTATGGATACTCCTCAATCACCACTCAAGTATGTACAGTAAATGATACTTATATATCTATATCATTTGTGTGATTTAACAAATACTATATTTTTCTATATATTTATTGTCTTTTGCATTATTGCTTTCATTTACCTATGAGTATGGAACAACCATCCCTGCTATCTCCACCAATCAAAAAAATGCTGAATAAGTAGTCCTATTTATAAACCAGCACACCAATAGTTTATTTTCTTATAACAATCTCATACAATTATGTCAATCAAATAGAATCATTATTAAAGATACAAAAATCCCCCAACAGAGGATTTCATGGACAATTTGGAAATGTTCTAAGATCCACCCATAACATTTTTTATTTGTAGTGTGGTAATGAATACATATACTGTGATACGTGTGTAAAGTTTGTGTGCAGTCACTTAATAATTCACATCCCTTCAGGTATTAGTTCAGCATTATACACTAGGTCAGTTCATTAAGGTTAATTTGTCCCAAAAAATCTTAGAATCATTAATTTCTGGCACACAGGCTAATGACTGCTCCGAGCAGTCTTGTTCACCATTAGTGTCAGTAAGATTATAATCACACCCAACGATGTTTTTACATATGTAATAGAATCAATTGATGCAATGGTTGACAAGACGCTGTTTTGACTTTGTCATCTCTTAATGTACATGGCTTAAAGGCATTGGAATCTATAATGTAGGGCAGTTTTCTAGGAGGCATGTAATAGGCTGAATCATGCAAGGGCCTTTTCATAAATATTAATGAAATTGAAAAATATAATCTGGGGTTGAAGCTTTTGTCTGCAAATGCAAGGTAAAATCTATTCTGTTCTGCTTTTCTGTGAATTAGCAAGTCCTAATTAATAAAATAAAACCCGTGTATATATTTGAAGAAAGCATGCATCTAGCCCTTGCAGTGTTTATTTCCTGTTAAAAAGTAATTTTATATTTACACACTAATTGAACAGGATCCTTCCTAGTCGGACAGAGCGCAGATGGTGGGAGCCAGTTTATATATCAGTCTTCTAGACATACTTCCTACTCTAAGCAATAAACATCTTTAAAAACATGTATATGCTCTCTATGAGACCATCAACTCTGTGTCATTTCACAACATGTTTGGGCCATCTCCATGTACATTATTCTTTTCTTTCTTTGTAAAGGGTGCTGTGTACTGACTTCATATTAATGCAGAGTTACTGCATTAAATGACCTCTAACCACCAGACCTGTTCACATAATGAACTCTTACATGAAGTACGAATAGTATGTGCAAAATATGAAAAAATTGCCCATGATCATCCATTAGTTCTAATAGAAAACTATTTATCATCTCCAAAATTGAATGACAATTGCAGGGTCAAGAAAATGTTCAAGCATCACCAGGGAATATGGGACCAACATCCAAAACAGAGGTATCACATCACTCAAAGGGATACAAGGCATAACATCCACACATGAACAAGGTTCATCCATAAAAATTGCTTATAACAGTAAGGTGTTGTTTACAAAGCATCTTTCTGTTATTCTTCAGAGGAAATGGATTCAAGGATGTTACAATTCCTGATTAAGGTAACAGATTTGTCAGATATACAAAATATCAGTACTGTATGTTTTTTATTAAATAGTGGAAAAGAGAGGAACAGGAACTGCATCACTGTTGAAACATTTTTCAGAAATCCACTTGCCTTTATCGCTTGGTTCCTTATTGGTGTTCAATCTGAAACAAGAAGGAATCTACTGAGAAATTAAAGTGAAGATACATAGTATCAAGGTAGTTAGATAAAAAGGGGTAGTATGTATAAATATATTTAAGAGCATATGAAAATATTAGTTAGAAATAGCCATCCGAAAATAACAAGACCCGATCAATTGGGCGGGGGTGCCATGACCTTGGCCCGAGGCGGCCCTGGAAGGAGAGAGGCCTAAGTGAGGGGAGGAGGAGGGAAGGGTTGATGATAATAAGAGGTGAATGCTTCATGTTTATAGTTCTTCAGCATTCCTCCCAAAAGTTTTTACCGCCCACCTTATTTGGGTAGGATTTGGGGAAATATTTTGACAGAGAGAGGGAGACAGGGTGACAGAGAGAGGGAGACAGGGTGACAGAGAGAGGGAGACAGGGTGACAGAGAGAGGGAGAGAGGGTGACAGAGAGAGGGAGACAGGGTGACAGAGAGGGAGACAGGGTGACAGAGAATGCCCTCCATGGACCCACCACACCATCCCCTTGTCCCCCCCCTGGTCTCCTCTGCCCCCCCCATCATGGCCTCCCCTGGTCCCCATGCCTCCCCTGGCCCTTCCCGTGGTCCCCACCATAACTCCCCTGGCCCCCCCAATGCCCTCCCCTTCCACATGCTCTTCTCCCTTTCACCCCCCCATGCCCTCCCTGACCCCCCCACAGCCTCCTTGGACCTCCTCTGGCCCCCCAGGGCCTCCCCTGGACCTCCTCTTGCCCCCATGGCCTCCCTGGTTCTCTCTTGCCTCATGGTTTTCCTCTGGCCTCCCCTGGCCCCCCCATTCTCCCCTGGTGTCCTCAGTCCTCCCATGGCCTCCCCCTGTCTCCGTCAGTCACCCACCCTGTCTCCCTCTCTCCCTCCTCTGTCACCTGTCTCCCTCTCTCTGTCACCCTGTCTCCCTCTCTCTGTCACCCTGTTCCCTCTCTCTGTCGCCCGTTCTCCATCTCTCTGTCGCCCTGTCTCCATCTCCCTCTCTCTGCGCCCTGTCCCTCTCCCTTCGCCTGTCTCCTCTCCCCTCTCTCTGTCGCCCTGTCTCCCTCTCCTCTCTCTGTCGCCCTGTCTCCTCTCTCTGTCACCCTGTCTCCCTCCTGCTCTTCCCTCTCCTTCCTCTCTCGTCGCCCTGTCTCCTCTTTCTCTGTCCCTGTCCTCTCTCTGTTGCCCTGTCTCCCTCTCTCTGTCACCCTGTCTTGCACGCTCTCTCTGTCTCGCGCGCTCTCTCTGTCTGTCTCTCTCTGTCTTGCGTGCTCTCTCTGTCTCTCTCTCTTTCTCGCATGCTCTCTCTGTCTCTCTGTCTTACGCACTCTCTTGTCTGTCTCTCCTTTACTCATGCTCTCTGTCTGTCTCTCTCTGTCTCGCGCGCTCTCTCTCTGTCTCTCTCTCTGTCTCACGTGCGCTTTCTCTCTGTCTCTCTCTCTGTCTTGCACCTCTCTGTCTCTGTCTGTCTCTGTCTCGCACGCACTCTCTGTCTCACACTCTGGATCTGGATTATCATTTACCCATATAACTTAAACTGTCCTATACCTATACCGAAATACAAAGATAAACAAACAAAAGAGGAAAGGGAAGGTGCAGAACTGCAAGGCCGCGCCATGGACCATGCTCCCATGCTTTTGTGGATGGCCTATGAAACAGCCATCACATGGAACAGTTTGTATTACAAACTTTTTTAAATGTGGCCTTAGAAGACTGAAGATTGTTGTGTTTAACATAGCTATACCTGAAGTTGACCTGTATGTGGGTATTGCAGCACCACCTGAGTTTGTTTTGGCAGAAGTCCTGTGCAGGTTTCCATGAGGCTCACCAGCACTAGTATGACTGCCAATGGAAACCCTCCAGCCCTTTGACTACTCGCAATGACAGGGAGCCACTTATTCTTTACCCTGCAATCCCCACACTCTGTGACCCTGTAATTATTTAGTATGGTCATCACTACTATCTCAAGGTACTTTAGTTGTGTATATATGAAACCCGGGGTCTCCCTGGTCCCCTTTACTGCTGCGGTTGGGAGGGGTTCGTCCGTCTGGTGCCGGGAATGTTGGGGTCGGGGGCGCACGGGGCCGTGGTGCGGGGTGCGCGCTCCTCCGGTGGCTACCAGGCGGCAAATAGAAGGATTGCGCATGGGCAGTCAGGAGATAGTAGCGCCATTGACTCCTGAAGGGCTCCATGGGGACTACAGGCCCCCTATAATGCACAGGGGCTGCAGCACCACATGGTGAATCTTAGCCAATAGGGCTGCTGGATTACCGGGAGCAGGAGAAAGGATAATTTGGCGTGCCAGGGACCATGCCAGTCAAAGAGGGAACTCTGAGGAGAAGATAGTGTCCAGGGAGCAGTGCTCCCTGGACTAGGCCTGATATCCCCCCTTAGGCGCCGACTCACTGTAGCTTGTGGTGCTATAGGGAAAGCCCATCGTAGTGACCTTCCCCAGTAGTGCCTATAGTCGGGTACAGCACCAGTGAGACACCACGCGTGACTGCGGCCTGTTGGTCTGGGACCAGCTACATGGTAAAGATGGTAAGGTGATATTTCCACGCCGGAATTACCTCCACGGAGGACGCCGTCGTGGAGACCAGCGCTTGATCAGACGGATCCTGTTGTTATTCTCCAATACCCGGGTGTCTCGAGCTCGGGCAGGTACCTAACCAAGTGCACCCCAGTCCATGGGATAGTGCATCTCCAACACTTTGGTGGTGCCTTGACGTTGGGAAAGGGAAATCAGGAATGGTGGCATGCACCCAATGTACTCTGGGGACACTCACTATTGGTATCAGGTTGGGTCTATTTTACGTGTGGTACAGCGGTAAATATAATTGTGTTCAGTAAAGGTTGTTAGCATATATTTGTGTGCATGTATTATTAGTATTGTTCTTGCCATGATCCATCCTCCAGATCGGAATCCCTTGCAGGTGGAGGCGGCTGGTCACCATAAGAATCAGGTACACCCCAGGATCCCAGCAGTGGAGGTTCAGTGCTTCTGTGAGCCAAAGATAAAACGCACACACACACCTAGTCGCGCATATCTGTCGTAGGGGGGGGAAAAGTTCTACATTTGGAGGCGGCTGCTGAGATCTCAGATCAGGGGCCCTACTCAGCAGTCAACATTAGTTTGGCCCAAAATCCACAGCTTGTTCTCCCCATCCAAGCAACATGAGTCGCCCCGCCACATGGTAGTGGTGGGGGTGTGCCATTTGACACCACCCCTCAAGAAGTCATGAACCACCTTAGGCCCCTCCCGGTGTGCCAACGTCCAACAGATATGTCAGAGAGTGGACCCTACTTTCTGTGGCACATCTCATCCTGGCAACCCATCACGAGGTACGTGAGGATGATATCATTCTAGGGGAATTACACTTTCCGGGAGCTCTACCTGGTCATATTTCCTAAATTGTCCCTGCCAGTGGCAATTTCCAGCCTCTAGTGGGGGTGGGAAAGTGCACTACATATATATGGAGGTATAGTTTTCCCCCCATTCATCTCTCTTGCATTCTTACTACCCTCACTTATTCTCGGTCTACTCTTCCCTTTTACGGTCTAACTATTTATGTAATGTCTACACTAACTATTTATTATGTGTGTCCTTATGACATCTATATATTATTTTATTATATCATATTCATTTTTCTCCTCCATGGCTGTGTAACTATTTCTCTTTTTTCCTCTCTGCTTATCTATACATTCAACATTTTTATAGCCCTATGTCTATATTTATTTAAACCATAGTTGTATCACGTATCTATATATTTTTCCATAGACAGTATCGTCATATTTCCTAACATTGCACTGGTATAGCTTAATATCTATTACATAGAAATTCTATGATATTTCTTCTTCTATTTACTCATATCCTCCCATTCCTTCTCTATTATCTTACCTGCGCATATTTTCATCGATTTTGACCTCACTCTTTCCAAACTAGTATAAAGGACTGCTAAGTATAGCTAATAGGAATATAGTAAATACTAGAACAGCGTTCCTAGGCACCTGCTCAGCTGTAGGAAATCACAACCTCTAAATGGAGGAAAAGGGAAACACCACTCTCTGCATACACATGTGTGATCTGTGTCTCTTTGTATATCTCCTAATATGTGGGGAAACTGTGCTGTGTGGTGAGTGTCAGTAACAAATCTCTGACCTCCCAGTAACACCAAAATAAAACGTCCCCTGGAGAGAAAAGACACCCTTGGTATGACACCAGACCGTAATATGGGATAGGGGTACTCACTGTAGAGAGTTATCCTGTGCGGTGAATCCCACGCGTGCATCACGTTGATATAAGCAGCAACAGGGTAATCCTCACGGGAAAAACGAGCACAGCTATGCAAAAAGGAGGGGGCTAGATACCGGTAATAAAGTCCTTTATTCCTGGTAGACTTTTTGCATAGGCTGTGCTCCGTTTTTCCCGTGAGGATACCTGTTTAATAGAACTATTAAGATGAATACTCTAATGAGTTATGCAGCACCAGACACGAAGAGGAGACTAGTGGTAGGTGCAGCAGGGAGGCACTAATGCCCATATCTGCAAAAGGGTGCTAAGCTTTAGCATGCTTTATGCCCATTCAAGTGAAGGGAGTTAAAGATGTGCTAAAGCTTAGTTCTCTTTTGTGGATGTGGGCCTAACAGGGTGTGTTAGCCGTAAATTAAAAGTGCAAAGAGAAATGTGTTTTGACTCGTTGCTCACATATTCATATGTGTTTCCCTCCAACGTCCGAAAGAGTTTCTTCCCCCAAATCATCAACTACTGTAATCAGAGAGTAGCTAACATCATGCTACATTGTTGCAGATGGAGGCAACATGAAAATTGGTGACAGTTGGCATCAATTTAACATAATAATGCTATTTGGGACTTTTAATACAAACCTGTATCCCTATGGGTGCACAAATATATAGACAGCACAGAGAATGTCTTTCTTTCAGGGGGAACACTGCAGAAAAATGTGAGATATCTCATTCGAGAAAGTGGAGAGTGTATGTTCATAACAATGTAGGCCAAAAAAAGAATGTTTCTGGCACAGGAAATTAGGACCCTATTCAATATGTAGAGCTTATATTTTCCATATTATAATGGGGTAGTAGGGAGCACATGGTTTAAGATGAGAATAAATTGGTAGAAGAGGGATACGAAGACGAAAGTGAGCCATGTTGTAAAACAGTCTTTGCCATAAGGCGTCTTCGGGCGCGCTGGAAGACACCTTACAGCTCATTAAAGTCAATGGGATAGGAGGTGCTTCCACTACTGGAATGGTGTCTATGTCAGAGGAATTCTTAGTAAATTTGGCCCGCATGTTTTCTTGTCAAAATACATTGTATTATTTAGTTTAGGATTCACTGCATTATGGAATTATTTAATATTACAGAAACCGATAGGCTATTAGGAAACAAAGTTGTTAACATTTAAAAAGTAATAGAGCATGCGCGACTGGAGGAGAATGGAGTACTAACTCTTGAGCTCCGCTCCCACACGGCACTTATATTTAATTAAAGATAAGAAAGAATCCAGGCAGAAGAAACAGAACATATATCAAGGCTCAGCCACACAGCATAATAAACATTACACCCCACAGATGTGCAGTCCAGCAAAGCAGCGCGGACACAGGGCCAGACGGTCTCACATATTTCAAGAGAAAGGGGGTGACCCCACCGGACAAGCCGGAATCTCCCGGCGCTCTAATAACATGGATCCCGAAATCGATCAACGATGAGGAGGGACAGAGACGAAGAGATGGTCCGACGCAAAGATTTAAAGAGTTTGCTCCAAATGCACAACATTCTTTAAACAGAACTCTGGGGCATCAGGAAGGAGTGACGCATTGGGTGAGCGCACGGCACCACCCTAGAAACAACACGGAAGAGAAACTCAGCGGGCCATATCGCAAAAACACAAGATTCAAGTTTCCATACTAACTGATCGGATTAAAACTGCTTGAAGATAAAGCAGAAGATGCAGAAAACCGTGAACAGCGGTGTAATATAGACGCGGGGGTGGTCCCTGAAAGCGTCCTGGACCCAGAAGACTTCACGAAGTAAACTGGTAGTAAAATCTCTTCCCTGACAAACCAGAATATGAAATACGTTTAGACAAGGTGCCACAGGCTTTACGAAGGAAGCCTCAACAAAGCGATCCCCCCAGAGATATTGTGGCCCGTTTTCATCACTATCGCACCAAAGAGGAGGTGTGCAGGATTGCCACAAGAACAGGTCTCTGGAGTTTGAAGGAGTCAAACTCCAGGTCTACCAGGACCGTTGCCCTGCTACCCTTACTAAAAGAAGGGCTCTGCTCACGTCACAAAAATAATCAGAGACAATAACATTAAACAGGTGGTTTTATCCCCTGCGCTTTACTTTCTATTAAAATGCGACAGTGGCACATATTCTGAGGGTCCAGAAGACGAGGAGAGCTTCCTAGCAAAAATCGGCGTTCCAAGATCTCACAAAATCCGTCTCACCCCCCGCCAACTAACCCGAATGGCCCCGCTCCCACCAGAAACAAGCTGGCTCAACCCGTTCCAAGAATGGCGCAGAGGCACCGCGACTCACGACACTTGACTGAGTCGTCCCAGGCAGTGCTGTGTCCATATGAAACCTCCCTTAAACCTTCTAAGACTCAACACACATCTCACACTCCATCTGACCGAGAGACGACCTACCAAGACCAAGGAGAGGGACGGGATCGCGGAGCAGCTCTGTCGACAACTTCAGAAGGCAGCCATCTTCCACGATCCCTTCTCCAGAGCCGAGCGGGAAACAGAATGGCTTTCCCGCGCGAGTGATCTGACGTGCATCGCCAGGCACCTCCCTCTCACGAGATCTGGTTTACTTCCATGAAGTGCGGGTATTTCTGGCACAGACGGGACACATCACAGGAGGCTGCACCTCTGATGCAGCACTCGGAGATTACAATAGACTTAATGAACAACATTTAATTATGTTCCATCCAGTGTCCCATATTATCCCTTGTCCCACTTGACTCGTTCCCATTCACCTACACCTTGGGTAATAAATAAATAAAGTCTCATAAACCAGCACACAGTGAATAAAAAAACATACATACATTGTACCACTATGGCCAAGGTGGCTGTAACTATATATGTAGGTACTGTTTGTATATATTTCTAAAAGCTTCTGTAGGCATGTATACATGTAAGTCAATGTTTGTTTTATGCATATGGTATTGCGGGTATTGCATTGTACATAGCAGTGATGTAATAATGATAATAATAATAAATAATAATATAAACATATACATGTTATGTGTGTGTATATGTGTAAGTGTTGCATGTATTGCATGTATGTATTGCATGTATGTGTTGCATATGCATGTGTTGCATATTGTATTGCATATATATATATATTGCATTGTTGCACTATTGCGTTGTTGCATTATAATATATAAAATGTAAGGATAATAATATATATAATAATAGTATAAACATATGGGGCCTATGCAGAGAGCAGCGAATTTTGAAATTCGCCATTTTTTGGAGATAATCGGCAGAGCAAAGAAAAACGCAGAAAATGGAGATTTCCGAAAAACGCGCCATTTTCTTTTCTATTTGTAAACTCGCTCCGCGGCTGGCGAGAACCGCAATCTCGCCAGTTTACAAAATATCCGTATGCAGAGAGGCGCGAACGGCATCAGCGGCTGGTTCGCGCCAATAATGGCGCGATTGTCGCGTGTTTGCCTCAGCCAAAAAAAACTGCCCTCGCGGCCATTGCAAAGGGAAAAAAAAAGGCGCAAATTTGTTTTAACACATTTCTGAGCGGCATCTCGCAATTTAAATCGCCACACGCATCCATGTTAAACATAGCAGAATTCGCATTTTCTGCATATGGAGATAAACTCTCAAAAAGCTACTTTTTAATAAATTCGCCAATTTTAAAATTCGCTGCTCTCTGCATAGGCCCCATTGCATGTTATGTTGTATATATATGTAGGTGTGTTGGTGTGATGTGTGTATGTGGTATGTTGTATTATATTATTTACATATATGTTGATTGTTGCATGCTGGCATGCATATGTTACATTGATATATATATATATGGTGATATATGGTATAATACATGTGATATACTGAAATATATATTACAATCGCGTATTAAGCGCTTTATTATACTGTCAATACTGTAAGCTATGCACTATGTTCTATGTGATCATACACAGATATACTATATTATGTACCATAGGGACTACACTATACTATGTTCTTTGTACTAATATGCGCCGTACTTTGTACTACATGATGAAGACGGCAATATGTATATGTATATGGGGGCTATATATATGTAATATTATCTCCTACTGTATTTTCCTTTACCAGTATGAGTAGCAGTTCTTATCCCTACCATCAATATACCTACGTTAGGGAAGGTTAGTTAAAAGACAGTTGGGTTAAGCTGCTATATTATTGGATTTAGAGGCTTTCAGTTTTTGGCGTAATATCTATATAGGATTACACCCCAAACATACTCAAGAGATAAGTAATTTGTTATGTCTATATAAACTTTTAGATGATCAATTTCACAGCTAATATATTAATTCTCGTGACATAGTAAGGGATTTAGACACGTTATTTAAATCACGAAACGTTAGCACCATACCTATATATATGCCCTATATATCTGTCATATAGCTTTATTTGTCTTGTAGATCATATGTCGTTGTTTGTCATATCATATATATCATATGTCTTCCCTGTCCCACTTGTCGGGCAGTTCTTAGAAGTTATTAGGTCAGTCTATTATTTATCACAAAAGTGTTTATTACATACAGCTAAAGTACAGCTGTAACGATTCTCGTTCTATGGTGTCCTGTTATTTTAAGGTTTCATTTATTTGACATTTATAACACCCAGTTTTATCTGTCGCAATAACAGATATAAATATATGGAAATTGTGCCGGAGGGAGTATCCCCGGCGACGCGCATGTGTTCCTTTTTTCAGTCCCCAATTGTTGTGGAACGACCACAAGACCCAGAGAGGTTGTCTCCAATACAGGAGTTTGGCCCACCCATTTGGTGAGCCAAAAGACCTATCCTACTGGGCGCAGGGGCTATCTTCGGGGGCTGTCCCGAGGTATTGCTCTTGTTTTGTTACTTTTTACTTTTTTTTCCCTTCCTGTGATATCCCTCCTGTCTCTTCCCCTGTTCTGTCTCCCTATCCCCTCTCCTTCCCCTTCCCTACTCCTAAGGACATTTGGAGCCCTGCAGACAGGTCTATATGGCCATGAGAACTACAAACAACAACAGACAGATTCACCGATGATATAGCTAAAGTGAGTATATGAGTTTGTTCACTAGTTACCTCTTTTACAACACATGGCGCTAACACTAATATCTCACAATTAAAAGGCTTTATAAGTCCATCAAAAGAAAATATTAGCTTTACAGACTATAAGAGAAACAGGCGGATGTGTGCTGCCTACAAGAGACTAAACTTCAAAAGATAAAAAATCCAACACTTTTAAATTCTTAGAAAGAGCTTCCCCATATTTACACGCTCAGCCCAGCCAAAAAAAGAGGAGTAGCCATTCCTATTCAGTAACAGTGTCCCATTTAATCGCCCAGACAATTAAAAAAGACGTGAAGTGCCGCTTTATTATTGTAATTGGAAAGATGCAATGAACAGCCTATCACATTGGCTTCACTATACGCCCTGCAACAAATGCAATTTTCTTTGAAAAGTTTTCAAAATACTAAACCAGTAGCTAAAGGATGCATCATAGTAGCAGGAGATTGTAATATTACAATGCATTCGGCATTAGATGATCCGGAGGAGGTTCTCGACAATTAAAAAGACGAATTCGCCATTCACAAAGGCCTAAAAGATACCCAGTTAGTGGATATATGGAGAAACTTCCCCATCTACCAGAGATTATACTTTTTATTCCACCCGCATCCTAGCATAGTAGAATTGAACCTCTTTATCTCGTGCCATCTGGTTCCTATGTCACTCTCAGGATCCATGATATTTCATGGTCCGACCAATGCACCACTAGAGCTAAGGTGCAACAATATCCGGGCCAATCGACCAGGTGCAAACTGGAAACTTAACGAATTATTCTTTTAAGATACCAGAATTTGGATGTTATAGATCAAGAAATGCTCAATTTTTTGAGATAAACACAGGCTCTGTGGATCCCATATGACAAGTCTCTGGGAGGCTCATAAAAAAGCAACCTTCAGGGGCATACATAATCCAATATCACAGCTAAGACAAACGAGAAAGACGATTCCAAAA
>WSYH01012417.1:2925-18882 GCA_036426205.1 Ascaphus truei | reverse complement strand
CACCTTCCCCAGCTATCCTGGCACTGTGACTGCGCCATTCTAACACGTGGGGGCTGCACCTTCCCCAGCTATCCTGGCACTGTGACTGCGCCATTCTAACACGCGGGGGCTGCACCTTCCCCAGCTATCCTGGTACTGTGACTGCGCCATTCTAACACGCGGGGGCTGCACCTTCCCCAGCTAGCCTGGTACTGTGACTGCGCCATTCTAACACGCGGGGGCTGCACCTTCCCCAGGCAGCTTGGCAGTGCGAAGGGTTTTTACGACTTTTATTAATCTTTTTTGCGGACATTAGTGACATTAATAACGGCGTGAGTAACCGCGCAGCCAGGAATAGAGGTCGTAATACTGCGCAGACGGCGCCCGCAGTGAGAAGGAAAACTTCAGTTTCCACAATAAAGATGAAACATTTTCTCTTTAGCGATGGTGACATTTAAAGGAAGCTAATTATAAAGAGAAATGATTCGTTTAATTGTTACTAGGCTGAGATTAGAGTGAAGCGTTTACTGCTTTCTAAGCCCCGCCCCTTCTGTGCAACGTGCTAATAAAAAGATTGTATTTTATTTATTTAAGTGCTGCTTGGACTGCCTCTGTAAGGAAAAAACCCTGTGCAATAGGAGTTATGAATGACAATTCGTATTCACAGGATTTAGGTCTGGACTGTGACTAGACCATTCTAAAACACGGAATTTCCTCTTCTGCAGCCGTTCTTTTGTAGATCTGCTTGTATGTTTAGGATCACTGTCTTGCTGCATGAGCCACTTTCGCTTCACCTCACGGACGGACGGCCTGACATTCTCCTCTAGAATCTTCTGATACAATGCAGAATTCATCGTTGTGTCAATGATGGCAAGGCGTCCAGGTCCTGAGGCAGCAAAGCAGCCCCAAACCATCACACTCCCACCACCATGCATAACGGTTGGGATGAAGTTCTTCTTTTCGAACGCAGTGTTTTGTTTTCACCAAACATAAAATTTCTCTGATTGAGGCTAAAAAGTTCTATCTTTGACTCATCTGTCTCAGAAGTCTTGTGGATCATCTATATGCTCTTTGGTGAACTCCAGATGGGCAGCATTGTTCTTTTTAGAGAGCAGTGGTTTCCTCCTGTCTAACCTTCCATAAACACCATTCTTGTTCAGTCTTTTTCTGATAGTTGAGTCATGAACACTCACATTAGCCGAGGCGAGACCGGCCTGCAGATCCTTGGATGTTACTCTGGGGATCTTTGTGACTTCCTGGATGATTTGCCGGTTTGTTCTTGGAGAGATTTTGTAGGACGATCGCCCTTGGGTAGAGTGACTGTGGTCTTGAACTTTCTCCATTTGTAGAATATCTGTCTGACAGTGGATTGGTGGAGCCCCAAATCCTTAGAAATCGTTTTGTAACTCTTGCTAAACCGATGAGCATGAATAACTTCTTTTCTGAGGTCCTCAGAGATTTATTTTGATCGTGGCATGATTCGTTTCCGCACATCTATATGGTGAAGACTCACAAAGTCTCTGATCTTTATATAGAGTGGGGGACTCCCAAACTCATACCTGAAGATCTACCTAATTATTTAAACACCTGATTCTAATTATCCCATTTAATTTTGCTGATAAAACCAGGGTTTCACTTACTTTTGCACATTCCCAGACTCTTCATTACTCATTGTTTGTTTAATTCATACATCATCTTCTTTCAAAAGACATGGAATTGGTTAATATAAACCCTATTGGATATTCAAGAAAATACTGGTTTTGATTCAAGATGGTTATCGTGGGAAAAGTATGGTATTTCCGTAATTATCATTGGGGAACTCAAACCTTTTCTCAGCACTGGATATAATACTGGGGATCTGAGCTTTTAGCTTGCTAAGACTGTGTATGTCTACTAGTATTATGCAAGAAACAGCAGCAAAACTGCAACCCAAGCAAAACTAAATGAAATCCCTATGACAGCTCGGAATTAACACCACTAGGCCAATGCTTGTTAAAAGCAGAACACCAAGGAAAGACACATAAGCTAGAATTTCAGGTGGTGCACACAAGGCAGAAACCACCACCGTCAGAAAAATTAAACACAAGCGTCTAACAGCAAGCACTAGAGAGAGAAAAGCACCTATTTGTGGAGATGCACCCACACAGGCAACTTACACATTAAATGGGGATACATTAGGGGAATCCTTGATGGAGAATGATTTAGGAGTGCTTGTAGACAGCAGGCTTAGCAATAGTGCCCAAAGTCATGCAGTAGCTGCAAAGGCAAACACGATCTTATCTTGCATTAAACAACAAAGGAAAGGGTTCTTTACAGTAAGGGCAGTTACAGTGTGGGATTCCTTACCCATGGAGACTGTCATGGCAGATACAATAGATTTGTTCAAAGAAAGGTTGGACATCTTTTGAGAAAGGAAAGGTATACAGAGATATACCAAATAGGAAGGATGTAGATCCAGGGAGTAATCTGATTGCCAAATCTTGGAGTCAGGAAATAATTTATTTTTTCCCTTAGATTATATCATCATTTTATTTATTTATAAAATATTTTACCACAAAGTAATACAGTGAGAGTTGCCTCTCATTTTCAAGTATGTCCTAGGCACGGAGTTATGATGACAAATACATGGTTACAAAAACATAGTTATTTTAAGTGAGCAGGTTATACATTATATACAATTATATTATGTATCTTTTCATGGTTTTTCATGTCTATATGAAAAGATGCTAGCATAAATACAGTTCAATACCTCTTTTAAACACTTTATTAGGTGACATTATGTTTTATTGGTTATGATGTACACTTTTTTGCCTAGTTCTCTTTAATGTATTAAAGTCTCACTGCACTTGTTTGTTAATGTTAGGGCTCTCACCCCTGCATGATTATGCTGGTCCCCTTTGGCATCGGGCTGTCTTTTCTCCACTCTTAGGCAGGTCTGATGCCTGGGGCCCGCCTCCCCCCACCTGGACGTCTGACATCATCGCGTTACGTCGTGAGGGCACTCTGACGTCACCAGGGGAGCCTCGGCTGCCAGTGAAGGGGCTGCTCTCTGCATGTCCAGCACGTTGCAGGATCGCCATCTTTGCCTGTTACAGGCATCAGGGATACTGTCTCCTCACAGGTACCCATGATCCCCCTCTGGTGGCGCATGACGTCATCACGCCACGTCGCGCTGGCGCTCTGACGTCACGTTGGGGGCGTCGACATCCAGGAGCATGGCAGCAGTAATCATGGAGGGGTGAGTACCCATTAGTGTATAAATAGTGGTGTGTTAAGTATATCCTGTAGCCCTCTCCATGATAAAGGCAATTTTTGCCGAAACTTTGGACCTTTTGGTGGCACAATAAATTGCACCCTCAGAAAGACCGTGTGTCTGCTTCCATTTCCTAGCTGATTTTCTTTGGGATGTCTGGACCTCCCTGGACACAGTGCACCGGCAGGTAAATACCCTCCTCTAGCAACTATTAGCGGTGTGCATGTACTTCTATATATGACTTCTATCTATGACTATACATGATATACAAGACATTGCTTGCACAGTTAAATTTAATATATATTATAGACGTACAGTATGTAACAGTTAAAGATAATATATATTATAGGTGTACAGTATGTAACAGTTACAGACGAGATTAAAATGTGAGACAGCTTAAGTTTTTTATTAGATGACATGTCACTGGGGTTTGTGTTTGCCTTCCTCTGGACCAATATACTATAAATATAAATATAGGATAAAGTATCTGTCGTCAACATTTAGCATAGGTTGAACATGATGGACATATGTCTTTTTTAAACCTCCTCTACTGTGTAACTATGCAACTATATAACAATGTAACTGTGTAAATAGTTAACTGTGCAACTGTGTAACAAAGTAACTAGTTAACTGTACAACTGTGCAACTGTGTAACTATGTAACACATAGTTATATAGTTAAACAGTTGTACAGTTAACTAGTTACATAGTTACATAATTACATTAACTAGTTAACTGTAGAACTGTGTAACTATATAACTACATAACGATATAACGATTTAACTATATAACAGTGTAACCATGTAACTGTGTAACTAGTTAACTGTGCAACTGTGCAACTGTGCAACTAGTTAACTGTACAACTGTGTAACTGTAACTATGAAACTAGTTAACTGTACAACTGTGTAACTATGTAACTAGTTAACTGGACAACTGTGTAACTATGTAACAATTTAACTGTATAACTGTGTAACTCTAACTCTATAACTGTGTAACTGTGTAACTCTATAACTGTATAACTGTGTAACTGTGTGTAGAGGGAGAAAGGGGGTGGCCTGGTATTAAAGGGATTGCACCCCATTTGGCCATCCCCTGACCTCACCAGGGAGACAAGGGGTTAACTGGGCTGAGGCCCAGAAATGGGATTTAACCCTTGTTATAACATGAAAATGTATATTCCCCTGTTCCCATGTTTTATTGTTATATCTGGTTTAATCAGTGTCTGCATCACACACACACTGGGATCCATCCGGGAGTGCAAGGGTTAATAATTCGTTAGTGATTATAGCCCTTTGTGTAATTTTCCCGCCTTTTCAGGCACCATTTTGCAGGGTCCCATAGGCCGCCATTGGAGCTCCATGCGTTTCAATGGCGAATCTTGCTGTTTTGGTCCTGTTTCCTGTGAAGACCAGCAGGTGGTGTCCGAGAGGAGGAGCGACGGTTTCCCATTGTAAGTCAATGGGCCCAGTGACTTCAATGGAGATTCCTCGACGGCGCTTTCCAGGAACGAGTTGGCTGCCGTCCAAACCGCAAAACCGCAAAGCGGATACATTATCTAAAAGAGAGCTTTGATCACTTAGCAGTCAAGTTCAACGTTAAGTGGCGTGGGAATCTACAGTTCTAGAGCACCTAGAAATAAAATTATTTTTGCCCCTAGTTCCTAGGCCTCCCCCCACTCGACCACAACCGGGTCCCCGAATACTGGACCCCCGAAAAGGGTTGTACCGAGAGAGCGGGTCGCACCATAGGTTCCAATGGCGGCGGCAGAAACAGCTCAAGAAATCAGCTAAGTGTAGAAAGCTGAAATCCATGAATCCATATCTCCGGTTCCGGAGGGTCCAGAGGGCCAGGGTTTGGGGTACCTGTAGTCACTGCTCCGGCATGGCTCCAGAACCATCCTTGACCCTCTTGGAGCAACCTGACGGAGTTGGACCCCCTTGAAAGTTCGGGACTTTTCTCATAGACTCCAATGGCGGCCAATCTCCATTGACCGGCTATGGCGGATTCCCATAGTCGCCAACGGCGGCGGTTTGCCATTGAAAGTCTATGGCGGCGAAGCCCGTTGTTTTCAATGGGGATTTAGTGAAAAAACGTGATTTAATTTACAGCAGAGTTTTTTGTATTAAAATAGGAAACGGTTTAAGGTGTATTTGTGTAACTACGGTTCCGAAGGTCGTAGCGGGTCGCAAATTGGACCACATGGTGTCCCAGTTCCGGCATTGAGAACTGGGAAGTTTTGACCCGCTAAGCCCAACAGAACCAGACCTTTTTATTTGTTTGTGTTTTACCTATAACACTGTATCCCAAGGCAGGGATAAAACCCAGAGGAAATTCCTTTGGACAAAGGACAAGAGATGACCAGGGAAGCATCCTAATGTCTAGAATCTAAGTGCTGTTCAAAGGAGTTTATCACCTCCACTGTTTACATGAGGGCGGAGACGACTCAAACCAGAGCAGTCTGTAAGTGTCATCTTTTACACCTCACAACAAAGAGTATCCTGCCAGAACCCCCATCTGGTAGACTGGCTGGCATTCCTGATGCATATGTGGGGCTACAGAAATGAGACCCCCAGGGTCCTAATGCGCATGGGCCAACTAGCTAGGGGGCTTGTATCAAAATGTGTTCCCACGTTAAAGATTGGCTACAGGTAATTGTGACCCAATCACCTGTACTTAATGTTAAGGACAGGGTTACAAAAGGTATATAAACATTGGTCAACCCTATATCTGGGGTCTTCTATACCATCTTGATTGTACCTGATTGCTGGAGAATTGCTATGCAACATACTTCTCATTCCCCATCCCCCAAGTAAGTGTTACCTCTTGCCTGTTACTGTACTATATTGTGTGTTCACCTATCCAAAGGAATAAATATACTTTATTATATCTAAGCCTCGTTCAGTTCAAACCCAGTTATTTTGGTGTAAATTACAACCTGTCATAAGCTATCGTGACAGGCTTGTAATTAATTGGTGGCAGCGGTGGGATTGAACTGCACCTGTATTACAGTATACTGCGGGATACTGTGATACAGTGGGAACTTGATGGTAATTGCAAGTTCCTGGGACTAAAGATATTGAACACGCAGTAGTGCAATAAGTAACACAAGTTGTAGCCACACCTCCCTGCTGTGACCCAGAACCATGAGTGAAGCAGAAAGTTCCTATCTCCTGAGGACTAGAACTCAGCTGAAAGACAAGTGCCGTGACTATGGACTGGAATATGAGAACCAGGCGGTCGCAGACATGATCGCAGCAATCACAGACTATGAAGCCCGGCTTGCAGAGCCCCAGGATACGGCTCAGCTTGCCCTTGTACAGCCGCCCGGAGATCAGGGACTGAACCCAGTGCCGGGCCGGCAGAATCCCGGGGAGGGAACAAGTGCACCTCCCGGGACCAGTGCAACAGGAGGGGCACTGATGGCTGCGGCTACCAGTCCGTTTACCCCTGAAATGTTGGCACTGATAACAGCGTGGGGCGACCAAGGGACACCGGAGGAGCGGCTACAGATCATCTCTATGGCAGTGAACAGACCCGCTTATTGCCCCCTGGTCCAACCCCGCAAAGATGAACTCCAACTGGACAAGCACAGTCTCACCAAGTACTTGGAAGGCACTGATCAGATCGACAGTTTTTTAAGGAACTTTGAAACACAGTGCCGGCGGTATAACGTGCTCCCCCAGCATGGGGTGGCATGCTTGGACCCGCTACTCTCCGGCTTGGCTAAGCAGACGATGATGGCACTTCCAGAGAAGTATGCTGATGATTATGACCACCTGAAAGAACTATTGCTATTTCAGCACGGTTTTACCCCTGAAGCCTACCGGGGTAAATTCCGGCTGGAGGAGAGGCAGCCTCTGGAGTCCTACGTCACCTATGTGACCCGCATGGCTTTGTACAGGATCTGCTGGGTGGAGGGCTATGAGGCCAGGACTTACCAACGCCTGCTGGACCTCATCTTTCAGGAGCAGCTCATGCAGCAGTGCCCGCCGGCGGTGAGGGCTTGGGTGTATGACAAAAAGCCCAAGACTTACACCGAGGCGGCGAAGCTAGCAGATGACTATGTGGCCTGCCGATCCCTGATGCCCACCAAGGCACCAGCCAAAGCGGCGGCGGTAGCGCCGGCGCCGGCCAAGAAATCTGCTAATACCCCCCAGTGGACACAGAGGCCGCCTGCGGGCAGCAGTTCACAGAAGGCGGGGGAGCTCCGGCACGAGTGCCGGTGCTAAAACTGTAACAGCACTGGTCACCTCAGACCAGACTGCCCGGAACCCCTGCGTTCCAACGGACCCCATCGGGGGCAACGCACCCCAGCTGCGAAGCCGGTAGCCCACGTGCGGGTGGCTTCCATCAAAGAACCAGGACCGGTCATGGAAACAACTCCCAGCGAGGCGTCCCATGTCACCCCTATCCCGGTTTCATCGGTGCCTACAGCCAGGAGCGGAGGACATCTCAGCGCAGACCTGCAGCAGACGGACGGCCGGAGCAGACATCTCACCCCGGTCACAGTCGGTGACCGGCAAGCAGTCAGCTTGCTGGATTCAGGAGCTGCAGTGACCCTGGTCCGACCTGATATGAGGGTACTATAGGAATTTTGTCCCACAGTACAGCGCCGTGGCCAAACCCCTGACTGATCTGACTAAGAAGCAACTGCCTGTGCTTATTACCTGGACTCCTGCCTGTGAAACTGCTTTCCAGGCACTGAAAACTGAGCTGGCTGGAGCCCCCATACTGGCTGCCCCAGACTATACCAAGCATTTTCTCATTCAGACTGATGCCTCAGACTTTGTTGTTTGGGCTGTATTGAGCCAGGTGGGGGACAACGGCAAAGAGCACCCTGTGGTGTATCTCAGTCGCAAACTACTCCCCAGGGAGGTGGCATATGCCACCATTGAGAAGGAGTGCTTGGCCATTGTGTTGGCACTCAAAAAGCTCCAGCCCTATGTATATGGAAGGGCTTTCACGGTCCTCACAGACCACAACCCTCTGAGTTGGCTACAGAGGGTGTCAGGGGAAAATGCCAAATTGCTGAGATGGAGCTTAGCTTTACAAGAATTTAAATTTACCATTCAGCACAAAAAGGGTAGTGAAAACAGCAATGCTGATGGACTTTCACGCCAGGACTATCCCTCTGAGACTGAATTCATTAATGGTGCCAGCAGTGCCCCACTCCCCATTAGGGCCAGTGGGCCACAGGTCACCCATTAAGAAGGGGAGGTGTAGAGGGAGAAAGGGGGTGGCCCGGTAGTAAAGGGATTGCACCCCATTTGGCCATCCCCTGACCTCACCAGGGAGACAAGGGGTTAACTGGGCTGAGGCCCAGAAATGTGATTTAACCCTTGTTATAACATGAAAATGTATATTCCCCTGTTCCCATGGCTACAGGTAATTGTGACCCAATCACCTGTACTTAATGTTAAGGACAGGGTTACAAAAGGTATATAAACTGTGGTCAACTCTATATCCGGGGTCTTCTATACCATCTTGATTGTACCTGATTGCTGGAGAATTGCTATGCAACATACTTCTCATTCCCCATCCCCCAAGTAAGTGTTACCTCTTGCCTGTTACTGTACTATATTGTGTGTTCACCTATCCAAAGGAATAAATATACTTTATTATATCTAAGCCTCGTTCAGTTCAAACCCAGTTATTTTGGTGTAAATTACAACCTGTCATAAGCTATCGTGACACTGTGTAACTCTATAACTGTATAACTGTGTAACTCTATAACTGTATAACTGTGTAACAATGTAACTATGTAAATTGGCTGGGTATAATATAGTGAAGTGAATATTTGTCTGATTAGAAGCATACTGGAGAAGAGACCTAAAACTTGACATTTAATACATCATTTAAAATAATTTGCAAATAGTAAAATAATAGAGCAATAAAAATGTTAAATTAAGTTGCCCAACAACGATCCTGGGAGGAGGCTAACGGGTGAGGGAGGAGGCAGATTGCTCTAGGCCGGTGCTGTGGGCTGTTGCTGTGGTGTAGGTCGGTGCTGTAGGTCAGTGCTGTAGGTCGGTGCTGTAGGTCGGTGCTGTGGGTCGGTGCTGTGGGCCGGTGCTGTGGTTCCTCAGCTTTCCATACAGCAGCCTGAAAGTCACGGTCTGCAATTCTCCCCCTCCTACTGTCAGTGCCAGAATTTGGGTCCAACTTCCGCTGGACTGGAGGAGGGAGCTGGGGGGGGGGGGGGCGGGGGGGGGGGGGGGGGGGGGGGGGGGGGGGGGGGGGGGGGGGGGGGGGGGCTGGAGGGGGGAGCTGGAGGGGGGTGCTGGAGGAGGGTGATGGAGGGTGGTGCTGGAGGAGGGAGCTGGAGGGGGGTGCTGGAGGAGGGTGCAGGAGGAGGGTGCAGGAGGAGGGTGCTGGAGGAGGGAGTTGGAGGATGGTGCTGGAGGATGGTGCTGGAGGATGGTGCTGGAGGAGGGTGCTGGAGGAGGAAGCTGGAGGAGGGAGCAGGAGGAGAGAGATGGAGGGTGGTGATGGAGGAGGGAGCTGGAGGAGGAAGCTGGTGGAGGAAGCTGGAGGAGGGAGCTGGTGGGGGAGCTGGAGGAGGGAGCAGGAGTAGGGAGCTGTAGGAGGGAGATGGGTGGTGGTGCTGGAGGAGGAAGCTGGAGGATGGAGCAGGAGGAGGGTGCTGGAGGAGGGTGCTGTAGGCTGCTGGAGGAGGGTGCTGGAGGAGGGAGGTGGAGGATGGTGCTGGAGAAGGGAGCTGGAGGAGGGTGCTGGTGGGGGAGCTGGAGGAGGGGCTGGAGGAGGGAGATGAAGGATGGTGCTGGAGGAGGGACGATGAAGGATGGTGCTGGAGGAGGGTGCATGGAGGAGGGGAGCAGTGAGGATAGTGCTGGAGAGGGGGGGAAGCTGGAAGGAGGGAAGGTGGTGGGGGAGTGGAGGAGGGGAGCTGGAGGGGGGTGCTGGAGGAGGGTGTGGCGCTGCTGGGTTATGGAGGAGGAAGCTGGAGTGGGGGTCATTGAGAGTGCTGGAGGAGGCAGCTGGAGGGGGAAGCAGGAGGAGGGTGCCTGAGGGGGGGAGGATTTATCTGAGGGGCACCAGGGAGGTCTGGGTGGGGGAGCTATGAGGAGGGAGTCCTGGAGGGGGGAGCAGGCAGGAGGGACGCTGGAGGGTGGTGTCTGAGGAGAAAGTGGAGGGTGTGATGAGAGAAGCTGGAGGAGGAGAAGCTGGAGGAGGAAGCCTGGAGGAGGAAGGTCTATGCATGGAGGCAGAGAGGAGGTAGGAGACGTGAGGAGGTGGGGAGGTTGGGCCGTGGTAGGGGGGATGCGTGAGAAAGGTGCCGGAGGGGTGAGCTGGCAGGAGAAGCTAGAGGAAGGCTGGGATAGTGAGAGGAGGGAGCAGAAGGGGAGTGAGGGAGGAATAGTGAGGAGGGCAGAGGAGGGATCAAGGGTATGGACGACTGGTATGGGGCCTCATGTAGGCATGGGGAGCAGGTGAGAGGAGGTGGGAGGAGGAAGGCTGGAAAGCGGGGGGAGTTTGATGGAGAACTAAATGGGGGAGCTGGAGGGTGGTGTGGCTGGAGGAGGAAGTCTGGAGAGGGAGATGGTGGGGGAGATGGTGGGTGGAGATGGTGGGGGAGAGATGGTCGGGGAGATGGCTGGGGGGGAGATTGTGGGGGAGGATGGTGGGGGAGAGATGGAGGAAGGGAGCTGGAGGAGGGAGCTGGGTGGGGGAGCGAGAGTGATGGGGGGGGGGGGGGGGGAGAGGAGGTGGGGTGCTGGAGGAGAGGATCTGGAGGAGGGACGCTGGAGGGAGGGAGGATGGAGGAGAGGAGATGGAGGAGGGAGACGAGGGGGGGGGCAGGAGGAGGAAAGCTGGAGGAGGAAGGAAGCTGGAGGGGAAGCTGGAGGGAGGGTGTTGGACAGAGGGTGCTGAACTGTGAAGGAAGGGTGCTGGAGGGAGTGAAGAGGTGAGGAGGTGAGAGAAGGAGATGTGGGATGGAGGAAACGGGAAAGGTGAGCGGGGGAAGAATGAGGAGAGGGTGACAGATGGAGGGAGGGAGTTGGAAGGGGGAGATTGGAGGGGAGCGGAGTGGAGGAAAAGGTGAAGGAGGGGCGCGACTCGATGGAGGAGAGAACGACCTAGAGGGGGAAGGATGGCAGAAGTGTTGGAGGAAGGTGTCTGATGGAGGAGGGGAGTTGAGGGATTGGAGGATGGAGGAGCGGAGGTAGTAAGGAGGCCCTTGAGGGTGAGAAGGAGGGAAGCATAGAGGAAGATAAAGGGGGGAAGAGGAGGCACGGGGAAAAAAAGGAGAGTAGGAAGCGAGGAAGATGGACTCGGTGGGAGCTTGGATGGTGGAGAAGTGGGGGGGATGCGGAAGACAAAGTTGGCGAAGGCAAGGGGTGAGCTGGACGGCAGGAAGTAGGGGGACGATGGAGAAGGAAGCCTAGAGGGGGTGAGCTGGAGGAGGGAGCAGGGGAAGGGAGAAGGAGGAGGGAGCGGAGAGGGGTGAGCGCTGGAGGAGGACAGACTAGGGGGGAGTGGAGGAGGAAGCTAAAATAGGGGGAGCTGGGAGGAGGGTTGCTGGTGGAGGAGGAAGGCATGGAGCGATGGAAGGGAAGAGGGAGGAGGTGAATGAGGAGGGGTGAGATGGAGGGTGGCCTGAGGGAGGAACGGGCAGATGGAGGACCGTGGTTGAGGACGCTGGGGGCGGGGGGGGACAGAAGGAGGAGGGTGACGCGGTCCGGGGGCTCTGCACTGGCAGGGGGAATGCACTGGAGGGGGGAAGCAGGGAGGAGGGAGATTGGAGGGGGAGATGGAGGGACAGGAGCAGGGAAGAGGAGAGGGGAATGGAGGGAGGAGATGGGGAGGGAGGGGGAGATGACGGGGAGGAAGAGATGGAGGAGGGGAGATGGAGGGGGGTATGAGGCGTAGGGAGGGAGGAGGGTTGCTGGAGGAGAGGTGATGGAGGAGGTGGAGTAGCAGGAGGGATGGCAAGGAACGGAATAGAAGAGAGAGGAAGCTGGAAGGGGAGGAGGAAGAGGAGGGGGTGATGGAGGAGGGTGTTGATGGAGGGGGAGGGAGAGGTGAGCGGAGGTAGATGGAGGATCGGCGAGCAGGAGGAGTGTGATGGAGGACGGGGACCATGGGAGGGAGGGAGCATGAGGAGGAAGCTGGAGGGAGGGGGGAGCTGGAGGGGAGGCTGTGGAGAATGGGTGCGGAGGGGGGCTGGAGGAGGAAGGAGCGAAAAAGAACTTGGGGAGGGGAGGGAAGCTGAGGGAGGGGGAAGCTGGAGTAGGCGTGTGGAGGAGGGCGTTTGAGGGGGAGTTGAGTTGGAGGGGGAGGCTGGCTGGAGGACGGTAGCTAGGGACCGGATGGGAGCAGGAGGGGCGAAGCCTGGACGGGGCGCGGGGAGTTGGAGGGCGGCGGGAGCGGGAGGGGGAGGCGGAGAAGGGTGCCGAAAGGGGTGAGCTGTGAGCGAGGGAACTAGGGGGGGGCAGTGGACGGAGAAGAAGCGTAAGAGGGGGAGCTGGAGGATGAGTGCATGCGAAGGAGGTTTTGCAGGTGAGGAGGAGGGTGCAGGAGGAGGGTACTGGAGGAGGAAGCTAGAGGGGGAGCTGGAGGAGGGAGCTGGAGGAGGAAGCTTGTGGGGGAGCTGGAGGAGGGTGCTGGGGGGGGGTTGCGTGGAGGAGGGTTGCTGGGGGAGATCGGGAGGGGGAGCTGGAGGAGGCGTGCTGCTCGAGGAGGGTGCTGGAGGATGGAGGGGGAGGAAGCTAGCGTGGCGAAGGTGCTGGAGGAGGGAGCTCGAAGGGCATGGGGCCGGTAATACAGAGGGTATAGCTGGAGCGAGAGGAGGAGGAGTAGATGAGACCGGGAGGCTAGCGGGAGCTGAGGTAGCGGGGAGAGAGGAGTGGTAACACGGGGGGACCAGTGGAAGGACGCGGAGGAGGAAGGAGCACTACGGGCGGAGGCTGAGCGAGAGAAGAGCAGGAGGAGTGCGCGGGGGAAGTAGCTAGGGGGAGAGTGGGGGACGAGTTAGATGAGGGAGAGTGAGTGACGAGGAATGAATGGGTCTGCAGACGGAAGGGGTGAGAGGAGTAGAGCTGGAAGTAGGAGGGGAGCGAGAGGAGGCAACGACAGAGGGGGGGCGAGAGGGGAAGATAAAGGAGGGGAGCAGGAGGAGGATGCTGGTGCGGGAGGGTGGGAGAGAGGAGCGAAAGCAGGGGGGGATCGGATGAGGGAATTATTAGAGGGGTGGAGACAGGGAGGTGAGGGTGTTGAGGGGTGAGAAGGGGGGGAGTGGGGGATGGGGAGAGGACTGCGATGGCGGTAGCTGGGAGGAGGGGAGCAGGGAAAGGGAGCGAAGCTGGAGGGGGGGAGCTTGGAGGGGGGAGGCTGGAGAAGGGCTTGACTCGGAGGGGGTAAGTGGAGGAGGAGAGGAGGAAGCTGGGGGAGCTGGAGGTTTTAGTAGAGATCTTGAAGGGGTGGTGGAGGATGGGGGCTTTAGGAGGAGGGGAGCTGTGTAGGGGAAGCATGGTGGGGAGAAGGAGGAGGGTGTGGGGGGGGGAGCTGGAGGGCGGGTGCTGGAGCGGGGGTGCGAGGAGGGGGTTGCTGGGGGGAGATCGGGGGAGGGAGGAAGGTAGAGGGAGGAGAGATGGAGGAGCGGAGATGGAGGAGTGAGCTGTGGAGGAGGGTGCTGGGGCAGGGAAGCAGGAGGAAGAAAGCTGGAGGAGGAAGTATAGAGGGGGGGAAGCTGGAGGAGGGTGCTGAAGGAGGGTGTGGAGGAGCGGTACTGAGGAGGGGGGAGGCTGGATGAGAGGTTAGCTGGATGGAGGACGACCGGACTGGAGCAGTGTGCTGGAGGGGGGAAGCCATGGGGAGTAAGCTAAAAGGCGTGGGTAGATGGAGGAGGGAGCAGAGGAGGACGGAGCATGGAGGGGATGAGGCTGGAGGGGGATGTGAGGGAAGCGAAGCTAAGAGCGGGGGAGTGAGTGAGGAGACGAAGATAGAGGGGGAGAGCTGGAGAGGAGGAAGCTAAAGGGGGGAGCTTGAGGAGGGAGCAGGAGGAGGGTGCTGGAGGAGGGAGCTAAAGGGGGGAGCTGGGGGACGGTGCAGGAGGAGGGTGCTGGAGGAGGGGCTGGAGGAGGAAGGGAAGGAGGAGGAAGTAGGGGGGAGCTGGAGGCAGGGAAGCTAAATGGGGGAGCTGGGAGGGAGGAAGCTAAATGGGGGCAGCTGGAGAAGAAGCGGGATGGGGGGGGAGGAGAGAAGAAGTGGGAGAATGGAGAGGTGCTGGAGGAGACTGTGCTGGCAGGAAGAGAGCTGGAGGGGGGGGGGAGGGAGCTGGAGAGTGGGAGAAGGAGGAGGAAAGCTGGAGTGGGGCGAAGGGAACGGCATGGGAGAAGGTGCCGGTAGGGGTGAGGGGAGGAGGAAGCTGGAGGAGGAGGAAGCTAGAGGGGGAAGCTGGAGGAGGGTGTTGGAGAAGGGTGCTGGAGGGGGGAGTTGGAGGGGGAGACTGGAGGAGTGGGGTAGCTGGAGGAGGAAGCAGGAAGAGGAAGCTGGAGGGGGGAGTTGGATGGGGGAGCTGGAGGGGGAGGCTGGAGAAGGGTGCAGGAGGTGGGAGCTGGAGGAGGAAGCTGGAGGAGGAAGCTAGAGGGGGAAGCTGGAGGAGGGAGCTGAAGGAGGGTGTTGGAGGAGGGTGCTGGATAGGGGGAGGCTGGGGAGGAGGGGAGCAGGAGGAGGTGGGAGGAGGAGGAAGCATAAATGGGGGCAGTGGAGGAGGATGGGACAGAAGGTAGGAGGGAAGGGAGGAGGTAGGGTGGATGGAGGAAGATGGAGGGGGGAGATGGAAGGGGGATGTGGAGATGAGGAGGCGAGGGAGGGGGTGAGCTGGAGAAGGGGTGGGAAGGGATGAGGGAGTGAGAGGGCCAGCTAGGGGGAGCTGGAGGAGAAAGCTAGAGGGGGGAGCTGGAGGAGGAAGCTAAAGGGGGGAGCAGGAGGAGGGGGCTGGGAGGAGGGAGCTAAAGGGGGGAGCCTGGAGGAGGAAGCTGGAGGAGGGAGTTGGAGGAGGTAGCTAGGAGGAGGAGGGAGCAGGAGGAGTGTGCTGGAAGATGTGCGGAGGAGAGAGCTGGAGGGGGGAGCTGGAGGAGGGAGCAGGAGGAGGAAGCTGGAGGGGGGAGGGGGAGGCTGGAGAAGGGTGCCGGAGGGGTGAGCTGGAGGAGGAAGCCGGAGCGAGGAGGAGGAAGTAGAGGGGGAAGCGGAGGTGGAGGAGGGTTGTTGGAGAAGGGTGCTGGAGGGGTGAGCGAGGAGAGGAGGAAGCTTGAGGAGGAGGAGGAGAGCTAGAGGGGGAAGCTGGAGGAGGGTGTTGGAGAAGGGTGCCGGAGGGGTGAGCTGGAGGAGGAAGCTAGAGGGGGAAGCTGGAGGAGGGTGTTGGAGAAGGGTGCTGGAGGGGGGAGTTGGAGGGGGAGGACTGGAGAGGGTAGCGGAGGAGGAAGAAGGAGGAGGAAGCTGGAGGGGGGGGAGTTGGGATGTGGGGAGGCTGGAGGGGGAGGCTGGAGAAGGGTGCAGGAGGCTGGAGCTGGAGGGAGGAGGAAGCTTGAGGGAAAGCTTGTAGAGGGGGGGAAGTGGAGGGGAGCTGAAGGAGGGTGTTGGAGGAGGGTGCTGGAGGGGGCAGGCTAGAGGAGGGAGCAGGAGGAGTGTGCTGGAGGAGGAAGCTAAATGGGGGAGCTGGAGGAGGGAGCAGGAGGAGTGTGCTGGAGGAGGGAGCTGGAG
>WSYH01012416.1:0-14609 GCA_036426205.1 Ascaphus truei | reverse complement strand
ACATAGTCACCCATTGGGGGGACACCTAGGGGTGGAAAAGACAAAAGAAAAGGTTCTCCGAAGCTTCTATTGGCCTGGGGTTCTGTCAGAAATTACAAATTATTGCTCCTCATGCCCAGAATGTCAGATCACCGCCCCGTTCAAAGCGTATCGTAGCCCATTGGTACCCCTTCCCATAATAGATGTACAGTACCATTTGACCGGATTGCTATGGATCTAGTAGGACCCCTAATGAAGTCTGCTAGGGGACATCAGCATATATTGGTAATATTAGATTATGCCACCCGATATCCGGAGGCAGTTCCCCTACGTAGCACCTCTGCTAAAAACATAGCAAAAGAGTTAATAGTTCTGTTTACCCGGGTCGGAATTCCTAAAGAGATCTTAACTGACCAGGGAACACCATTTATGTCCCAAGTAACAAAAGAGTTATGTAGACTCCTAAAAATCAAGCATCTCAGAACATCAGTCTATCATCCACAAACAGATGGTTTAGTGGAACGGTTCAATAAAACCTTAAAGAGCATGTTACGCGGGGCGGTCGATAAGGATGGGAAAAACTGGGATTGTTTGTTACCATACCTGTTATTTGCCATTACGGAAGT
Source organism: Ascaphus truei (assembly GCA_036426205.1). Taxonomy (NCBI): domain Eukaryota; kingdom Metazoa; phylum Chordata; class Amphibia; order Anura; family Ascaphidae; genus Ascaphus; species Ascaphus truei. Next base: position 14,004 of record WSYH01012416.1, on the reverse strand, counting down.
TCCCCAATCATCCACAGGCTTCTCCCCGTTTGAACTATTGTATGGCCGACACCCAAGGGGCTTAATGGATATAGCCAAAGTGACTTGGGAACACGAGTTTACCCCTTACAGAAGTGTAATAGAGCATGTTGCCCAGATGCAGGACCGCATAGCTGCAGTCCTACCTATAGTGAGGGAACACATGGAAAACTCAAGAGGCACAGAGGAATACGTATAATAAGGGTGCTAGGGTCAGATTTTTTTTCTCCAGGCGATAGGGTACTAGTTCTGGTTCCCACCGTAGAGAGTAAATTCCTTGCTAAGTGGCATGGGCCATATGAGGTCTTGGAAAGAGTGGGAGAAGTAAATTATAAGGTGAGACGGCCAGGTAGGAGGAAACCTGAGCAAATTTACCATATAAACCTACTTAAGCCCTGGAAAGATAGAGAGGTCTTGTTAACCCTAGTACCCCAGGTCCGTCAGAGAATCGAGAAACTGACCCAGAGGTTAGCATAGCTGAAACCCTGTCCGTTCATCAGAAACGAGAGGTCCAGAATTTAGTGAGAAGAAACAAAGAAGTCTTCTCTACACAGCCAGGTAGAACTAGCGTAAACATGACCTAGTCTCTGAACCGGGCGTCCAAGTTAACATTAAACCGTACCGAATCCCAGAGGCCAAAAGAGAGGCTATAAGTTTAGAGGTTAAAAAAATGCTAAAACTAGGCATAATTGAGGAATCCCAAAGTGGGTGGAACAGCCCTATAGTTTTAGTCCCAAAGCCAGACGGTATAACAAGGTTTTGCAATGACTACCGTAAACTAAACGCTGTGTCAAAATTTGATACTTATCCTATGCCCAGGGTTGATGAACTGGTAGAGAGACTGGGCAAAGCCCGATATCTCACGACCCTAGACCTAACAAAAGGGTACTGGCAGGTTCCCCTCACAGAAAGGGCAAAAGAAAAGACAGCCTTCTCAACCCCAGACGGCCTCTTTCAGTATAGGGTGCTGCCTTTTGGCTTACATGGAGCTCCCGCCACATTCCAAAGAATGATGGATAAAATTTTAAAACCACATACTCGGTATGCTGCCGCCTACCTGGATGATGTGGTAATCCATAGTGAAGATTGCCAATCCCACCTTCCAAAGGTCCAAGCTGTGCTTGACGCAGTTCGGTCTGCTGGACTAACTGCTAACCCCGCTAAATGCACTATTGGTCTGGAGGAGGCCAAGTATCTGGGGTATTCTATTGGCAGAGGTTTACTCAAACCCCAAACACTCAAAGTAGAGGCGATACAAAATTGGCCAATGCCAGTTACAAAAAAACAAGTAAGAACCTTTTTGGGATTAATTGGTTACTATAGAAGGTTTATTCCCAATTTTGCAACTAAGGCAACCTCACTAACCGACCTCACAAAAGCAAGAGGGCCGCTAATGGTAAAGTGGTCCCCCGAAACCGAACAGGCCTTTAGAAGCCTGAAAGAAGCTCTCTGTGCCCAACCTGTGTTGGTCACACCTGACTTCTCTAAAGAATTTTTAGTCCAAACCGACGCATCTGAGGTAGGGCTGGGGGCTGTACTCTCCCAGGAGTCTCAAGGTGAGGAGCACCCCATCCTTTATTTAAGTAGGAAACTAAATCCCCAGGAGAAAAATTACTCCATAGTTGAGAAAGAGTGTCTCGCAATAAAGTGGGCTGTAGAGACGCTCAAATACTATCTGTTGGGGAGAAAATTCCGGTTGGTCACAGATCATGCACCCCTCACCTGGATGTGTCAAAACAGAGAGAAGAATGCTAGAGTGACCAGGTGGTTCCTAAGCCTACAACCCTTTAAATTTTCTGTGGAACACAGGTCAGGGCACTAACATGGCAATGCTGACGGGTTGTCAAGGATGCACTCCCGAATATCCATGGTCGCTCATCCCTCGAGGTCTGAGCTGGGGGGGGAGGATATGTGACAGAAACCAGGGGATGGTAATAAATTCCATATATAGGGCTCCCAGGATACTGAACAGTTTCTAACCTGTTTAGGCTGGAAGTGCAGCCTCATAATACATGCACTCCATCCCACAGTTTGGCAAGTGCTGGAACTGAGGGATGAGGGATCCAGACCAGAGTTTGTCTGCTGCCTGATTTCTGTCACCTGTCCTGCTAATTAGAAATCAGGTATTTAAGACTGATTTCCTGGTTCCTTTCCCCTCTCCCCCAAGAGCCTGGAGGCAGGAAGTCTGCTGGAAGCAGAGAGGGGAAAAGCCTCTCCCCAAACAGATTAAATCATTCTGCTCTTTTTTGTCTAAAACTGCAAAGTTCCTTATTTTGTTGTTGGAAGTGGAAAAGCCACTTCAACCCTGAGTCAGGGAAAACCTAAGTTAAGTTATTGCTCAGGTGAGCAGGCTTTTTGTTTTGCTTGTGTTTCTGTTGTATGCAGTGTGACAGTCTCAGTGCCTGGGACTGAATAAACCAGGCATAGCCTGTTTAAAGGAACAGCACGTGACGCCTCGTCATTTAACCTACCCTAAAAGACCGTGTTCTAACAGTCCCGGACAGACGGCGGAGCCCCGGAGTAAGCCGTTTGTCACAATACATACATGTACCTCTGCACACATCTCTTACATAGTGCCATCCATCCATACACACATACATACATACATGTACCTCTGTACACATCTCTTACATAGTGCCATCCATCCATCCATCCATCCATACATACATACATACATACATACATCATACATGTACCTCTGCACACATCTCTTAAATAGTGCCATCCATCCATCCATCCATCCATCCATCCATCCATACATGTACCTCTGCACACATCTCTTACATAGTGCCATACATACATACACACATACATACATACATCCATACATACATACATACATACATACATACATACATACATACATACATACATACATGTACCTCTGCACACATCTCTTACATAGTGCCATACATACATATATACATACATACATACATACATACATGTACCTCTGCACACATCTCTTACATAGTGCCATACATACATACATACATGTACCACTGCACACATCTCTTACATAGTGCCATACATACCTACACACATACATGTCACTCAGACACATCCCCTCACATTCCCCTATCCTCACACAGACACACTCCCTCACCTTCACTATCCTCACTCAGATATACCCTCTCATCTTCACCTAGCCTCACTCAGGCAAACCCCCCTAACATTCCCCTACTCTCACTCAGAAATACATCCTCACATACCCGTACTCTCACTCAGACAAGCCCCCTCACCTTCCCCTCTCCTCACTCAGGCATTCCCCCTCATCTACCCATGTCCGCAGACCCCCTCACATCCCTGTAACATTAACCCCCCTCACAATACAGCCCCCTCACATCCCTGTAACATTAACCCCCCTCACAATACAGCCCCCTCACAATAAAGCCCCCCTCACATTACAGCCCCCCTCACATTACAGCCCCCCTCACATTACACCCCACTCACACTAACATTAACCCCCCTCACATTACACTCCCTTTAATAGGGTTGCCAGGTGGCTTCTCCAAAAATACTGGACTCAATGGTGAAAGGTGCGTCAGGTCACTATGTCCAGGGAGGTAATACCAGACACATACATGTCCTGTATTACAGTACCTCTCATTTATTACTGGACAGAGTATCCAAATACAGGACAGTTCAATACCGGACACCTGGCAACCCTATCCCTTAACATGTCCCTGCGATGCTATTCTCAGTACTCGGCCTCACTCTCTGTTCCTCCTTTGCAGGGTGAGTATGAAACTGAAAACATCTCAGGCTGAGCAGTCCCTGTCCCCACAGCATGCAGCTGTGACTGAGAGTAACAGAGTAACACAGACAGGGCCCGTCATGCAGCCATAATGCACTGTGCCAGTTATGTTACCCCAAGATAAATCTCATACTATCAGCCTAACCAAAATACTAATGACTGAGCGAGTATTTCACTGTGCACTGATACCCAGAATACACACACTAACCCTGCAATAATACACACAATACACATACTCACCTACCCTGCACTAATACCCACAATACACATACTCACCTACCCTGTACTAATACCCACAATACGCATACTCACTAACCCTGCACTAATACCCACAATACACACACTCACTCACCCTTAACTAATACACACAATACACATACCCACCACACCCATATACCCACAATACACATACTCACATACCCTGTACTAATAACCATAATACACATACTCACTAACCCTGCACTAATACCCACAATACACATACTCACATACCCCGTACTAATACCCACAATACACATACTCACATACCCCGTACTAATACCCACAATACACATACTCACTAACCCTGCACTAATACCCACAATACCATACTCACCCACCAAGCCCTTATATCCACAATACACATACTCACATACCCTCTACTAATACCCACAATACACCATACTCACCCACCCAGCCCGTATACCCACAATACACATACTAACCCTGCACTAATCCACAATACCATACTCACCCACCACCCTTATATCCACAATACTCATACTCCCATACCCCTGTATTAATACCCACAATACTACATACTCACCACCCACCAAGCCCTTATATCCACAATACACATTATAACTGTGGCACTAATACTACTCAAAATACACATACTCCCACCTCCTGCCCTTACACCCACAATACACATATTCACATACCCTGTACTAATACCCACAACACACCATACTCACACCCACCCCACCCTTATATATCCAAAATCTAATACTCACCCTACCCTGTACTAACTACCCACAATACACAATACCACTCACCTGCATTAATCCCCACATACACTACTCACATAACTGTACTAATACCCACAATACACATAATCACCCACCCCGCCCTTATATCCACATACACATTCTACACCCTGAACTAGTACCCACAAGACACATACCAAAACTCCTCACCCTGCACTAATACCCACAATACACATACTCACCTTGCACTAAAATCCACAATACACATACTCACTCACCCTGCACTTAACCACAAAACATATACTCACCCATCCTGCTCTAATACCCCACATTACACATACTCACCCACCCTGCTCTAATACCCACAATACACATACTCACTCACCCTGCACTAATACCCACAATACACATACTCACCCTGCACTAATACCCACAATACACATACTCACCCTGCTAAACCACATACCTACCACACACTAATCTCCATACACTACCTCTCTCGCACTAATACCCACAATACACATACTCACATACCCTGTTACTAGTAACCACAATACACATACTCACTCACCCTGCACTAATACCCCATTACACATACTCACCCCACCTAGCTCTAATACCCACAATACACATACTCACCCACCTACTGTAGCTCTAATCCCACATAACCCATACTCATCCACCCTGCATGATACCCACAAAATACGTACTCACCACCAGCACTAATACACCCACAATACAAATACTCACTTACCCTACACTAATATCCAAAATACACATAATCACCCACCCAGCACTAATATCCACAACACACATACTCACCTATCCTGCTCTAATACCCAGAATATACTCACCATCTCTGCACGAATACCCACAATACACATACTCGCCCATCCTGCACCTAATACCCACAATCACATACTCACCCCACGTTGCACTAATACCCACAATACCTACTCACCAACTCTGCACTAATTCTCACAATACACTGACTCTCTCATCCTGCACTACATACCCACAATACACATACTCACATAACCCTGTACTAATAACCACAATACACATACTCACTCACCCTGCACTAATACCCACATTCACATACTACCTCACCTCACCTAGCTCTAATACCCACAATACACATCCTCACCCACCTACTGTAGCTCTAATACCCACATTACACATACTCCATCCACCCTGCATGATACCCACAAAAATACGTACTCACCCACGCACACTAATACCCACAATACAAATACTCACTTACCCTACACTAATATCCAAAATACACATAATCACCCCACCTCACTAATATCCACAACCACATACTCACCTTCCTGCTCTAATACCCGAATATACTCACCATCTCTGCACGTAATACCCACAATATATACCATACTCGCCCATCCTGCACAATACCCACAATACACATCTCACCACCTGTTGCACTAATACCCACAATAACATACTCACCCAACCCTGCACTAATTCTCACAATACCTGACCTCTCTCATCCGCACTAATACCCACAATACACCTACTCACATACCCTGTACTAATCACCACAATACACATACTCACTCCACCCTGCACTAAACCCACACATACCACCCCCCACCTGCTCTACATACCCCACAATACACATACTCCCCACCTACTGTAGCTCTAATACCACACATTACACCTACTCATCCACCCTGCAGTGAACCACACAAAACGTACTCACCCACCAGCACTAATACCCACATACAAATACTCACCTTTACCCTACACTAATATCCAAAATACCACATAATCACCCACCCGCACTAATATCCCACAACACCACACTCACCTATCCTGCTCTATATACCCAGATATACTCACCATCTCTGCACGAATACCCACAATACACATACTCGCCCATCCTGCACTAATACCCACAATAACACATACTCACCACCCGGCACTTATACCAACAATACACGTACTCACCCACCTTGCACTAATACCCAGAACCACATACTCCCCCACCCCTGCACTAATACCCCCAACACATACACATACCACCCACTCTACATTAATACCCATAATACATACTCACCCACCCGGCACTTATACCACAATACACATACTCACCCCCCTGCCATTATAACCCCAATACCCATACCTGTACTCACGCGCCCCTTCATAATAACAATATACACATACTCACCTACCCTGCACTGATACCCATACTACACAACACTCACCCATCCTGCTCTAATAACCCACAACACCCATACTCACCCACCCTGCTCTAATACCCGAATACACTACTCACCATCTCAGCCCAAATACCACACAAACACAATACACATACGCTCACACCTTGCACTGATACAACAATGCACATACTCACTTCACCCTGCCTAATACCCACAATACAACAGCACTCACCCACCCTGCTTTAATACCCACAAAACACATACTCACCATCTCTACACTTATACCCACAATCACATACTCATCTACCCTGGCACTGATACCAACAATGCACACACTCACCCACCCTGCACTAATACATACAATACACATACTCAGCTACCTTGCACTGATACCCACAATACACATACTCACCCACCCTGCACTAATACCCACAATAAACATACTCACCCACCCTACACTAATACCCACAATACACTTACTCATCGACCATACACTAATACCCACAATACATCTACTCACTCACCCTGCACTAAAACCCACAATACACATACTCATACACCCTGCTCTAAATACTCACAGTACATATACTCACCCACCCTGCAGTAATACCCATAATCTATCTATCTATCTATCTATCTATCTATCTATCTATCTATCTATCTATCTATCTATCTATCTACTCACACACTCTGCACGAATACCCACAATACACATACTCCTTCCTACACCTTGTTCTAATACCCACAATACACCAACTCACCCACGCTGGGCTAATTCCCACATTACTCACCCACCCTGCACTAATACCCACAATACACATACTCACCCACCCAAGATATTCTATGTCAGAAATTGCTGTTAGTGAGTTGCTCTTAATGAGTTTTATCTCTACAATGACAATATCTATCTATCTATCTATCTATCTATCTATCTTTCTATCTATCTATCTATCTATCTATCTTCTATCGATCTATGTGTGTATATTTGTGTATATGTTTGTGTGGTGTTTGTGTTTATATATGAATATAGTATATAATACAATTTGAAGTCAAAGATACAGTACTATATATACTGTATCAAGTGAATACTATATCAATGTTCCAAGATGAATACAACCACAATACAATCCCCAAATGGTTCACAAATCAACAACAAACATGAATAATATAAAGTGCAAACCTAACAGACACAATACATTATCTCATAAAGAGAGGGGCTCGTTAAAACCCAACAGAGACCTAGTTTGGAACGTAAAAATCCCAAATATTTCTCTATGTAATAAAATATGGAACTATTGAACACAATTCATGATCCTGTAAGAAATGGGAAAGTGATGGGTCAGAGGGTTTTCTGAGCAATGAACTCGGGGATTTTTGATATATTTCTATAATGCTCAGGTATCCTAATCTTACGTTCTACTGAGTGTAACAATTGATAACATTATTTCATTTCTAATCCAATTTAGTGCCACCAGACTTCAAATGTGGAGCAGTCCCCAGATGTTCCCACATTTTACAATGGAAACCTTTATAACAACCCTTCCATTTCTGAACATCACGTATCACACACTCAGAACCAGTCATATGTTCGGGAGAACTAGCTGCTAATACTATATACCCTTCAAGGTCATCGCTTTCCTAACACACTAATTTAGGTTTATTGGGTATACTAGGACCTCGTAACTCATCTATCTTCAACACATCCCAATATTTAATCAATACCTGAACCATCTCTCCAAGAGTAACGTTATATTTGGTGATAAACAAAGGGATATCATATACGTTCTTTTTGGTATTAAGATGATCTGTATTTAGTTGGGATTTTTGAAACACTGTACATCTAACACGACTTTTTCTTTTGTTTTTTATATCGTATAATAATGCTTCTCTTCTTACTTTTAGCTTTGGCTGTTGCTAGGGTTGCCAGGAGGCTTCTCCAAAAATACTGGACTCAATGGTGAAAGGTGCGTCAGGTCACTGTGTCCAGGGAGGAAAATACCGGACACATACATGTCCAGTATTACAGTACCTCTCATTTTTTACTGGACAGAGTATCCAAATACAGGACAGTCCGGTTCAATACCGGACACCTGGCAACCCTAACTGTTGCAGATTCTAAGAAGTTAGTTTCATTTCCTCGTGAACAAATCTGGTCTTAAGAAACCCCATCTGTTAATCAAAGGTATCGTTCTCGGAGCCCTTCTGAACTGAAACTGAAGCTGAACTGAACTAAGTGGGATATGATCTATCTCGCTCCTCGTGATTACTGGGGGGGGGGGGGGTGACTTCAAATAAGAATTCATATTGGGAACTTTAACAAAAAGTACTAGTGTCTAACTGATTCTTTTTAATATAGATCTCAAGGTTCAAGAAATGTAATAAATTTGAGTGTGTATATATATATATACAGTATATATATGTGGTTGTGTGTGTGTGCACGTGTGCATGTGCATGTGTGTGTGTGTGTATATGTTTGTACTATCTATCTATCTATCTATCTATCTATCTATCTTTCTACCTTTCTACCTTTCTACCTTTCTACCTTTCTACCTTTCTACCTTTCTACCTTTCTACCTTTCTACCTTTCTACCTACATTTGTGTATGGGTATACATGAATTTGTGTGTGTGTATATATATATATATATATGTATATATGTGTGTGTGTGTGTGCGTATGTATATACATTTGTGTATGTGTGTATACGTGTATTATTATTGAGGAACCAACCAGGAGAGGGGCAATACTGGATTTGGTCATATCAAACAATGTAGAAGTAATAACAAATATTCAAGTCCTGGAACATTTGGGTAACAGTGATCATAACATGGTCTCATTTGAAATAAATTATCAAAAAATAGATTTCTTGGGTTCAACAAAGACCTTAAACTTTAGTAAGGCAGATTTGAATAAACTGAGGTCTAATCTAGTACTAATACAATGGGATGATGTTTTTGCAGGGAAAAATGTAAAAGATAAATGGGCAGTTTTTAAAACATTGTTAGAAAAGCACACTTATCAGTGTATACCCTTGGGTAATAAGTATAAAAGAAATAAGTCAAAACCAATGTGGCTATATAAACAGGTAGGGGAGGAAATGGACAAGAAGTGGAAGGCGTTTAGATTCTTTAAGTCAGAAGGGACAGAGACATCGTATCAGAATTATAAGGAATGTAACAAAAATTGCAAAAGGGCAATCAAATGAGCAAAAATGGATAATGAAAAAAGGATTGCAATCGAAAGTAAGGTCAACCCTAAAAAGTTATTTAAGTGCCTTCATAACAAAAAAATGAGAAAAGAAAATATAGGACCCTTTCAGTGTGAGATGGGCAGGCAGATTATTGGAGATAAGGAAAAAGCTGAAGTATTAAACAAATGCTTTGCCTCTGTGTTTACCAGGGAAGAATCAAGTTCAATAGTAGTGCCGCAGGAGGAAGCCACAACCTCCATATTAATGAACAATTGGTTAACTTAGGAAGAAGTTCATAAGCGACTTGAAAAAATTAAAGCAAATAAGGCACCTGGCCCCGATGGCATACATCCAAGAGTTCTCAAGGAGTTAAAATCAGTAATAGCCAAACCATTATATTTAATATTCAAGGACTCCAATTTCCACAGGCTCAGTACCACAAGATTGGCGTAAAGCAGATGTGGTGCCTATATTTAAAAAGGGAGCTAGATCACAACCGGGAAATTACAGACCCGTAAGCCTGACTTCAATAGTAGGGAAACTACTTGAAGGTTTAATACGGGATAATATTCAGGAAAACCTAATGGAAAACAAAATTATTAGTAATAGTCAGCATGGATTTATGAAGGATAGATCTTGCCAAACTAACCTTATTTGTTTCTTTGAGGAGGTAAGTAGGAATTTAGACCAGGGTAATGCAGTTGATGTGGTCTACTTAGATTTTGCAAAGGCTTTTGATACGGTTCCACACGAGGTTGGTGTACAAAATAAAGAAAATTGGACTCAGTAATAATATACTGTATGCACCTGGATTGAAAACTGGTTAAAGGACAGACAACAGAGGGTTGTCATAAATGGAACTTTTTTAGTTTGGGCTAAAGTCGTGAGTGGAGTACCTCAGGGATCGGTACTGGGACCCCTGCTTTTTAACCTGTTTACTAATGACCTTGAGGTTGGGATCGAGAGCAAAGTCTCCATCTTTGCTGATGATACTAAATTGTGTAAGGTAATAGAATCAGAGCAGGATATAATTTCTCTTCAGAAGGACTTGGAGAGACTGGAAACGTGGGCAGGTAAATGGCAAATGAGGTTTAATACAGATAAATGTAAGGTTATGCATTTGGGATGCAAGAATAAAAAGGCGACTTACAAATTAAATGGAGATATATTGGGGGAATCCTTGATGGAGAAGGATTTAGGAGTGCTTGTAGACTGCAGGCTTAGCAATAGTGCCCAATGTCATGCAGTAGCTGCAAAGGCAAACAAGATCTATCTTGCATCAAACGGGCAATGGATGAAAGGGAAGTAAACATAATTATGCCCCTTTACAAAGCACTAGTAAGACCACACCTTGAATATGGAGTATAATTTTGGGCACCAATCCTAAGAAAAGACATTATGGAACGAGAGAGAGTGCAGAGAAGAGCCACCAAATTAATAAAGGGGATGGACAATCTAACTTACGAGGAGAGGCTAGATAAATTAGATTTATTTACATTAGAAAAGAGGCGTCTAAGTTGGGATATGATAACTATATACAAATATATTTGGGGACAATACAAGGAGCTTTCTAAAGATCTATTCATCCCACGGGCAGTGCTAAGGACTCAGGGCCATCCCTTAAGGTTGGAGGAAAGGAAATTTCACCAGCAACAAAGGAAAGGGTTCTTTACAGTAAGGGCAGTTAAAATGTGGAATTCATTATCCACGGAGACTGTGATGGCAGATACAATAGATTTGTTCAAAAAAAGGTTGGACATATTTTTAAATGGGAAATGTATACAAGGATATACAAAATATGTATACATGGGAAGGATGTTGATCCAGGGATTAATCCGATTGCCAAATCTTGGAGTCAGGAAGGAATTCATTTTTCCCCTTAATGGGGTTTTTTGTTTGCCTTCCTCTGGATCAATAAGTAAGTATAGATATAGGATAAAGTATCTGTTGTCTAAATTTAGCATAGGTTGAACTTGATGGACCTATGTTTTTTTTCAACCTCATCTACTATGTAACTATGTAACTATGTGTACAGTGTGTGTGTGTGTGCGAGTGTTTGCATGTACTGTATGTCTTTATTCATATAGCACCATTAATGTACATAGCGCTTCACAGCAGTAATACACGGGGTAATCATAAATAACAAATAACACATACATGGCAGAAGTGCTTTAGACATAAAAGTAACATTTAGGAAAAGGAGTCACTGCTCCGAGGAGCTTACAATCTAATTGGTAGGAAGAATGTACAGAGACAGTAGGAGGGCATTCTGGTAAGTGCGTCTGCAAGAGGCCAAGGTTTATATATGAGGTGTATAGTATCAGCGGAGCTACTCATTTACTTCGATAAGAAAGTGGGTCTTAAAGGTGGATAGAGAGGGTGCTGGACGGATATTGAGAGGTAGGGCATTCCAGAGGTGTGGGGCAGTCAGTGAGAAAGGTTTAAGGCGGGAGAGAGCTTTAGATACAAAGGGGGTAGAGAGAAGACATCCTTGAGCAGAACGCAAGAGTCGGGATGGTGTATAGCGAGAAATTAGGGCTGAGATGTAAGTAGGAGCAGAAGAGTGTAAAACTTTAAAAGTGAGGAGGAGAATTGAGTGTGAGATACGGGATTTGATAGGGAGCCAGGAGAGGGATTTCAGCAGGGGAGACGCCGAGACAGATTTAGGAGAGAGTAGAGTGATTCTGGCAGCAGCGTTTAGGATAGATTGTAGGGGAGACAGGTGAGAGGCAGGGAGACTGGAAAGCAGAAGTCGAGTGTGACCCTAGGCAGCGTGCTTGTGCTACTGGGTGAATGATAGTACTTTCAACAGTAATGTGGAAGGAGGAAGTAGGGCCCAGGTTTGGGAGGAAATATGAGGAGCTCCGTTTTTGACATGTTACGTTTAAGTTGACGTAGGGCCACCCAGGATGATATAGCAGAGAGACATTCAGAAACTTTGGTCTGTACAACAGGTGTAAGGTCAGGGGTTGAAAAGTAAATTTGTGTCATCAGCATAGAGGTATTTGAACCCAAGAGATGTGATTAGGTCACCTAGAGGGAGTGTGTAAAGAGAAAAGAGAAGAGATCCCAAGACGGAGTCCTGGGGTACCCCCACAGAAAGATCGATAGAGGAGGAGGTGTTAGCAGAAGATACTGAAAGTACGATGGGAGAGGTAAGAGGAGATCCAGGATAGAGCTTTGTTATGAATACCAAGAGTATGGAGAATGTGAAGGAGAAGAGGGTGATCCACAATATCAAATGCTGCAGAGAGGTAGAGTAATACGAGCAGAGTGTAATGACCTTTGTCTTTGGCAGCATGGAGGTAATTAGTTATTTTAGTGAGGGCTGTTTCAGTGGAGTGAGCAGTGCAGAAGCCAGATTGTAGAGGGTCTAGGATAGAATAGATGGTGAGAAAATGGAGCAAGCGACAGAATACAAGACGTTCAAGGAGTTTAGAGGCAAAAGGCAGGAGGGAGACAGGACGATAGTTAAAGAGACAGGTAGGGTCAAGTTTGCTATCTTTGAGTAATGGTATGACTGTTGCATGTTTGAAGGAGGATGGAAAGGTACCAGAGTAGAGGGAGGAGTTAAAATTGTGTGTGAAAGTACGAATTATAGTAGGAGAAAGAGGTTTTAGTAGATGGGAGGGAATGGGGTCAAGAGGGCAGGTGGTAGAGGGAGAAGAGCAGATTAGCAGCGATTCATCCTCTGTGACAGCGGAAAAATAGTTGAGGAAGGCAAGGAGAGTTAGGAGGAGGTGTAGGATGGGAGGAGGAAACAGAGGGGATGTTCTGATGTATGGATTCCACCTTTTCCTTGAAATAGTCAGCAAAGTCCTGAGGGGAGATGGAGGAAGAAGAACAGGTAGCAGAGGGTGGTCTGAGTAGGGAGTCAAAGACAGAGAAGAGTC
>WSYH01012415.1:0-18885 GCA_036426205.1 Ascaphus truei | reverse complement strand
AGAAACAATGCAGGAACTCAGCATGCGTTTAGAATTTAGTTTAGGTATGGGGGTTGAAAGGCGAGAACCAAGAGAAAGAGGGCATAAGATCCAAGAGCGGAGGAATAAGGCAGATTGTCGTTCCTGATCAGCTGCAGGGTTCCAGAAAGCGGGACGAGCGCAAAGTAGAAATAACACTGGTAATGTTAAATAAGTGCGGTCTACGAAAAATGAGGGCTGATGGAGGTGGAGATGAGAAGTGAGAAGAATATGAGATGAATGATGGTCCGAGAGGAAAGGGTGGAAATGAGAAATCCAGAGAAGGACAGTTTTTTTGTGAAAATCGGTCTGCGTAGTGTCCTCCTTGTGTGTGATGGCTGCAGTCACTGTTTTAGGCCAAAGCAGATGATAGATAAAGCGGGAATCCAGGGAGAGATGGGTCATTAATATGTCAGTTTACTCCCAATGGCGAGAAGAGGGAGTCTGATGGCAGAGAACGAAGGAGAGCGGATGCAAAGTGAGAGAGAATATGGAATGGGGTGAGTATAGTTACGGTATGATAAGAAGGATCGCCATGGGATAGTGTAGAGAAAAAGCTGGACTGTGATCCTCAAAGGAGGGAAAGAACGAGTGAAGGTTTTGTTAACGCAGTGAGGATAGAAGTAGCCCCAAGCCTCAATCCACCTCTGCTATCAGGTGGGATAAAAATGGCCACCTACTATGAGAGGAGCTTCCCGGTAGTCAGTCTAGTTGAGCCAGAGTTTATAGCCAATAGTTTTATAGAGGTAGAGAAAAATAATTTATTCACAGAGAGAATTTGCTGGACACGGGATCATTCATTCCACAGGGACAACAGAGAAGGGATATAGAGGAGGTGAAGGGGATGGGATGAGTTAGAGTGGTTGAAGACCAGCAAGGAGATACGTTTGTCTGTGTGGCATAGAGGATGGTGCCACTAGCAACCTTGTAAATAGCAGCAGTGGCCCGGGGGAACGCACGAGCCGAGGGGGAAATGCAAGTAGTGAGTATGATTGGAGAATTTCCCCAGACCAGGATTAATAGTGCTGCGAAAGAAAAGATAGTGCGTGGTTGGGGATGATTTCCTAATGGTGTTGTTTTTAAAGAACACCGTACTTTTCATGGTTTTGCTGATTATCTGTTTAGGTTTCCATATTTGTCTCAGAAAAAAGTAGTTCATGTGAAACTGAGAATGGGAGAAAGAAGTAGATATGGAGTACTGTATATGAGTAGGTATATTAGTGGAATAATAGCTGTTAGAAAATAAACGTTTATTTTGAAACTAAGCCACTCACAAGATAATGTTAAAAACGCACACTCACAAGGATTTTTTTTATCCCGGTGTCCCTGCTTCTGTGCTCACTCACAAACTGTGACCTCAGCCACCACGGGTTACACATGATTGTGATCCCGTGCGGCGATGCATCACATGTTTGCGCCCAGCGACCACCAGCGGGACCCTATCTCCGCGCCTTTCCACGTTCTTTTAATTAATTGCTTGAAGTGCCCACAGTATCTAAAAGGACTGTGTGAGGAGTATGAGCTGGGCAGGCTCACCAAAACTCATTACTGGTCATCGTTAGCCCATCGCTGCAGCTCTCCACTCCTCCTCCGTCTTGTATCTGGTCATGCTGGGGGGGGGGTGGAATTGATGTTCCTACTTGGGGCTGGGAGGCTCACACGGGCAGCTTGCCCCTGGCAAAGGTTGTCACAAGTTTTTTTTGTATTTACGTAAATAACAGTTTTTGCTCTTGGCACAATCTCACACATTCCCCCGCCCCTGTCTGGCCGTGCCCACCCGCGCTAAACAAAAACTCCTCCTACGCGGTGAAGTGTCTGATCACGTGCCGCCGGACAGAGGGCGGCGCTCCGGCGCTGCAGTGGTACCTTAGGCAATGCCCCGCTCACGCGTCTGCACGCTTGTCGTGCTTGCCGGCGCGCGTGCAACTCACTGGCCCGCGATCTGCGGTCTGCAGGAAACTTTTTCACCGTGCATGGGCGTGGGCAAACAGTCGGGTGGGGGGTGCGTTTGCACAACGGGTCGTGGGGGGGGCATTTGGCAAACGGTCGGGGGGGGGCATTGGCAAACGGGTCGGGGGGGCGCAGCCTTGACCCGGGAGAGGGGTTGAGGTTGTGGTTTCCGGAGGGGGGGGGGGGGGGGGGATGATACAAGGGGACAGATCTGGTGCTGTATAGTCTCCCTCCCGCCCCCCATGTGTGAGAGATGATGGGGAGATATGTGCCAGACGCACAAAACACACACACAAGCAGCTCTCCTCCCCTCCTCCCCATTGGCTGACTCGCGTACCACGTGACGCGTCAGCGCTGCAAAGCACAAGGAGGTTGTAGCTCCAGCAGGCTGACGCGTCACAGTTCGCAGTCAGCCCTGCTGGAAGGAAGCAGCGGGGACAAGGACCATTCGGGTAAGGTGCTGGTGGCCCGCGGCCGCGCGCGCCGCCGGCCGCAGCGGGACCAAGGCCTTAGCCTAAGGCAGAGTCTCTTCTTTGGCATTATTACAATCTGCAGCAGGGTCAGTCACCAAAAACAGAGCAGACTTTTTTTGGCCCATCATGCTTCCTAAGGCTATGTGAAAGAATTCATTTGGTTCTTTTTGATTTTAGTTTTATGAATCTGGTTAAGTGCACAGTATGCAAATCTTTTACAATAATATATCAAGTTTTTTTTAGCCAATCAGCTTCCAGTTCTCATTCACAGAGTGTGAAATTTGCTCTTTAGACAGAGGAGGTGATTGGACAGAAGGCAGCAGCAAGGCACTGACTCCTCCCCCACCCTGCCTGCAGCCAGGCACTGACTCCTCCCCCACCCTGCCTGCAGCCAGGCACTGACTCCTCCCCCACCCTGCCTGCAGCCAGGGCTTAACCTCAATAAAAGCACCCCCCACAAATCCGATATTCTTCTCTCACCCCTCCGCTCACCCCCTCACCACCTCTTCCTTCCTTCTGCTGGTGATCATCTCCCTGAACCAACCATATACAACACCTGCTCTCCCCCACGCCTCCCCTGCCGACCTCTCCCCTTCTAATGTGTTAATTCTATCTAATTTATATCGACTACCTTAAAACTCCCACACACATCAGCATCCAATAGCCTCACCCATGGTTTATGTCCCAACAATCACAATCACTCCCACCAACCATTGTGGACAAGCCTGCCATCTACTGCACTTATTCCACTCTCCCTGCTGTTTCTGTAAACTTTCCCAACATACCACTTAGGATTGCAAGCTCTCCGGGCAGGCTTTTCGCTTTACCATTGCTAACTTTGCTGCGCTTATTTTATTATTATAATCCCTGTATTGTCCTTTGTGAAGCACTGATTACAGCACTTTCAGCACTATATAAAATAAAGATAGACCTACATGCAGATGTTGCCAAGAGGGTACCCCCCTTTTCCCCCGTGTACCCCCTACCTCCTGTTGGTAGCGCTCTGTGGGGAGTCCCTACGGCTACTGCAGGGGCGCGCGGAGTTGGCGCCATGTTTGCGGACACGGGGCCGCGAAGTTGTGGGAGCTGCCTGCGGTCGAAGGGGTGGACCGGAAGTCAACCAGAGCTCCGCGGTGGTACCATTATAGGGCATCGTCATCTTGGGGAGTGGTTTGCGACATGCGCAGATTGATGTTTGCCAGGCGCATTAAGGGAGAGTTGTGCGGCCATTAGGAATAGGCTCCGAAGGGGAACTACAATCCCCATGAGCCTTTTGGAGTAGTAACGTTGGACGCACACAGCCAATATGACTAAAGGCAACATTAATGGCAGCAGTATCTGTTTCAAACATTGGTCCGCTTAGAGAGCACGCCAGTTCGGGAAGCAGGACACAAGGGGATAGGCTAATAAGTCCAGGAGAAGTGCTCCGACTGGACTAATGCCAGATTAACCCCTCAGGTCCATCATAGGTCCCGACCATTACCAGCTTGTGGTGCTATAACTGATGGCCCCAGATAGGGATGCTTCCTTAGTCCGGATAGTGCCCGAGGCATTGGGACCAGTGCCTGGAAGAGTGCAGCAGAATGACCTGGAGACCCTCGGGTCTGGTACAAGAGCAGGCCATCAAGACAGAGACTCCTCCCTAAGGCTGGGACCTCAGTGGGAGTCCACCCCCCGCATAGTTTGTGTTTTCAGCGACACCCAGCCCAGTGTGCTGAGCCCCTGGCAGGTTATACCAACAAAAGGCACCACACGCTAACACATCCTACGGTGGGCATCGCTGTACGCCACTTGGGGAGGGATGACACTTGTTGGACTGGACACTTTGACAATGGGACACATTTCCCCTTCACCCCAACTACTGGTGAAGAATCTGCGGTTGTATAGAGATACTGGTGGTATGTGTTGTATTGGCATTATCTGTTATACTTATTGAGGTGTCCGCAAACATAGTTTAAAGGGGGTCAACATCCTGTGTGTAATACTGGGATACATTGTCTTGGGGAGGGCTAGGTCCCACTGTGTGCGGAATTCTTCCACACTGTGGAGGCGCTGTCATGCATACACCTTGGGTATAAACCCCAAGCTCCGGCTCTCTGTCCAGGAGGATCAGGCCTGCTGTAAGAAACCAACCATGTAACTCAAGCCACGTAGTCGAACGACCTAATACACTTGGAAAGGGCTACACATATCAATAATAATTGGTGGTCTCTTGAACATAAATGTTTGAGGCACCTAGCTATTCCAAGTTTCTGCTACTGTACTTAACAGTTTGGGTTTCATTAAAGCGTGTCAGAGTTATTTGTTATAATGTTGCAGTAAAAACACTGTGCAAAATCTTGAGCCACTTACAGTACATCATGCTTCTGCTGTCAAATTAGTTCAAGTTGCTGATAGAATCATCCTATCTGTAATTACTTATCCAAAGACATTGATATCCTTTTATTTTTGTTTCAATACCTTGTCAAAGCACTACTAAAGATATGTTCTACATTTAGGGGGAGCTATCGTACTGTTGCAACATTTTTACGTCAGCACACTATTGCTTAGGTTCAGAACGGAAGAATGAATATGGACCAAACCCTACTTCGAATAGGCTTCATGCATACTCAAAATGTAAACTTCACGCTGTAGGTGAAACAAAACATGAAAGACCCTCGTCTCTGCATGTAAAGACGCGTGAGAAATAAACTAGGTTTGATTTGGTTACTATGGAAAGACAACATTTAGACTTTTCATAATTTAACCAACCTCGCGCGTTATATGAAAATCCACAATGTACCATAATTAGGACTGATAATGGGATGTGTGACCCGCAGGACATTCTGTTAGTAAAGTTAACGCTAGTAACCCTCCTGTCTGGCTCTAGGAGTTTAGGTGACACAGGATGTGGCCCTTTTTTTTATCAACCGCTAACGCCCGTTATGGCAAACCATGTGCTTCTTCCCTGGAGGCTCTCACCCACCTAACCGCTGGGGAGTACTACACTGTATGCTTGTTGTCCCTTAGTATTAGTTTAGATTGCAATCTTCTGCATATGTCTGAATATGCCCCATCTCCATATGGGCCCCCTTCTGGGATTACACTAATCCTCACTGGGGGAGCAGTATCCCACGGAACCGTTTAACTATCATCCTCGTCCATGCATGTTTGGATTGGGAAGTTTCTCTAAAGACCTCTGGTGGAGCTGATCCAATTATGCTCCGGAACAATACTCTGAAAAAACTTCCTCTTACGCCATGGCTCACGCCTTCTTCCCGCATGAGAATACTCTGGCCATTACTATAGGCTCTGACTAAATAGGACACATTCCTTACTGAACCCTTAACAGGCATGGATACTCTTAATATACTTATCAATACACTTAAATATATTATATGGACTCATGGTGAGGCCCCCTGCAGAACTCCGAGGAACCTGCTTCTAGAACATCGAGTTGAGATAGCTATATATAACCCTTCTATAAGGGTATTAGAACCGGTTTTTAAATTTGATACTAGAAATTTGTGAAGCTTGTGTATCCATTGTAGGGATTTGCATAGTAGAGCAGCAACGTGGAGCAGTTGAGTGAGTACGATAGTCTGGCAGCAGCATTTTGGATGGGTTGGAATTGGATAGCGGACAAGGGGAACGCCGGCTGGCAGAAAAGTGCAGTATTCAAGGTGGGTCATATGATGAATGGATTGGATTTTATTTGCATCATGAGTGAGAAGGTGGTATCTTGATAACCACGCTCAACCCCGTTATAACGCGATCCGTTACAACGCGAGTCCGCTTATACACGATAGCAATGCGTGGCTCCCAATTTTCGTATTTATGATAGATACAACAACGATTATTGGTATCTTACATACTTTTTTGTACAATGCTTACAATTGTCATTATTTCTAACACGATACATACGCTTATACGCGATGTGATCTTTGGACCCCAAGCACATCAAGGGGGTTGAGCTGTATTTCTGAGGTGCTGAAGCAGGACTTCATGAGGGGCTGATGTGAGGAATGAAGAGAATCAAGCCAAAGATGACCCATAAACCAACCAGAGGTGCGGTGCGCAAACTGGGAGGCGCGAGATTTTTTCTGGGGGGCGTCGGGCATTGCAGAAGGTCCCGCACTCCTCCCCCAGGCATTTAAATGCCGGGGCCACGCAAGGCCTGTGCAACCTCTACTTACCCGGGATTCAGCCAGCTTCAGGATGCCTGACCATGGCACGCGGTGTCATGACGCCCGGGGTCGTTACAACAAAACACGATTGCCATGGTAACGTGATGTGCAAATGACGCCGCGGGTCACGTGACCTCACACGACCCTACGGCATAATGACTCCGTGCGAGGAAGGAAGGAGGCACACACAAGGAGAGCAGGCAGGGGGGGGGGTGCCAGCAAAAACTATTGCGTGCCCCTTCCCTAGACCAGGGTGTGTCAAAGCTCCTGATCGGCACCCCCGGCCTGGCAGCCCAGCGCTCGGACCTTCCCCCCTCTCCTAGGACCCAGCGTCAAATGATGCCGTGGTCATGTGACGTCTGTGACCCCGCGCATCATAATTTGACACACTTTGCCATGGCGATCGTCGGTCTGAAACTGCAGAACATGTAGGGCAAAAGCTTAGTTAAAGAGGCGTTACGAGGGACGTCTCATCTCCCCCGCATTTTATTTAAATGCCTTGGGAAGAGCATGGGGCCTCTGTAACCACCAACCGCGCCTCCCCCAAAAAAAATCTTTTGACCCCCTGGGGGGGTGGGGGGGGAGGGGGTTTGTGAGATAGGACTCTGCCCTAGACAAGCGGGCTTGAGTGTTGATGTAATTTTGTGGCGTTACTGACAGCGAGGGTTTGGGTGTAGGGCCAAAGCACATCGTAATTGCGGTTTCCCAGTGGAACCACTACACCCACCTGGCGGAGGTACAAGACGGCGCCTGCGGAGGATTTCCTCATCTTGCGCCTCCACCCCCCTTTGGTCTACTAGGGACATCCCCTGCAATCCTCACCCCACCTTGAGGATCCTGATCGGGACGGGGACGTGACGACTCGTGGCCTCCCAAGGTTACACGGTCAATGGCCCATTGCTTTGAACTCTTTATTTTGTACATGCATATCTTACCACTGTAACCATGTCCCTTTTTTATACAATTTACGTATACTATGAGGGTTTTTTTTGTGCTTTTTTTCCACTTTCTACAGTAGGTAAGTGCAATACAAATATTTTGACGTAAAATATTATTGCCTGCAAAAAAACCCTGGCTGTTCCTAGCATCTTTGTTATCTTAAGAACCCACTCTTTGGGAGATTACTGTGCATTGAAATTGATTAGGTTTTTGTTATTACGGCATACCCGCTTTACGGACACTCACTTTAAGTAACACTCGCAGTAAGTACATATCGCCCATAGTCAAACGGCAGCTCACGCATTGCGCCTGTCACGCGTCCTGAAAACAGCAATACCGGCTCCAACTGTACCGAAGCTTGTCGCAAGCGGGGAGACTAGAGAGGCGTTACAAATGCATATTTACTGCAATCAGTTATGCACGTATATTACGATTGCAGTTACAGTACATGCATCAATAGTGGAAAAAGGGAGTGTTTCACTTTTAAGTACATATTTGCACTTTACATACATTCTCCGGTCCCATTGCGTATGTTATAATGCGGGGTATGCCTTTGGTCCTTATTTTAACCCTTATGCAGAGTCAGATTCCCACAGAAAAATGTTGTCCATCCCCCCTTCTTTGTGTTTAGGCATCAGCATGCCTGGTCTGCGGCTGCTCATTCTGTGTGGGATCCTCTCTGCTCTGCCTGACTGCAGGATTCCTTCAAAGGATTTTCTATGCCTGTGCCGGCAAAGAGCTGATCAATTCCAGTGTCATCATCCATCAAAAGCTGGAATCAAAACGATGAATGTCCCCTGGATCTCTTAGGGTAAGTCTTTCTTCCATTCGGGAATGTCTCTTTTTGTCCCGGCAGAACCATCTACACTATAACATACAGAGGATATAGAATATAAATGTATTTTGCCCCCTTCCCTGTGCCATGCATCATTTATTTTACAAGACATGCATGGTGACATATTAGAGCATGCGGAATTGAGGGACATCAGGTTTATTGGGATGCCTTTAACATTGGAAGTATATATATTTCGTCTTCCTGCAACAGTATTGGACGAGTTCTGTAACACTGAATGTATGTATTAAATGACACGGTCCATTACCATTTACCAGTAGAAAAATTCTTTCTTCTACTCCTGT
Organism: Ascaphus truei; assembly: GCA_036426205.1. Lineage (NCBI taxonomy): Eukaryota > Metazoa > Chordata > Amphibia > Anura > Ascaphidae > Ascaphus > Ascaphus truei. The sequence goes on along the minus strand of WSYH01012415.1, from coordinate 10,202 downwards.
TCTTGTATCATTTTGAGGGAGAATGAAGAGATCGTGGAGAAAGAGGCAGCTGCCAATTGTCCAGATCCAACCTTACATGGAATTGCCCAGAATGTGTGGGTTGTTCTTCCAGGGGGCGCCCTTTATTTAGAAGTGGCTGATAACCCCATAGAAGTCACCAGATACTCCTACTTATTTCTTTTTCAGTTTCAGTCTCAGCTGTCAGCAGATTCTTCTGTCCAGAGAGATACTGACATAAGCACACTTACGTTTCCATCTCAATACAAAAATGTAGGTCAAACCCTATTAATACCCTAGAACAGACACTCTAAATCACAAGATTTTACTGGCGGTGCTTTCATCATCAGAAAACCATCTACAAGTTCTCGCTGGACCCGAGGCAAAGAGAGGAACTCTCCAAAGCAAATATCAACGGTAGTCCAATAAAAAGTTGTGTGTGCTGAGCACGCGCATTGTAAGTGAAACTTCTACTTCTGTATGTCTTTTGTCACTGTTTTGTCTCAATTGTGATGGTTATTTTTGTGTTGCAATTTCCATACCATCACTGTGAATACGTGATATATAATTGACTTATGAACTAATTAAGATACGTATTTTTGGATTGTAAAGAATCTAAACGCCGTTACTCTCAAAGTCTTTCATTCATGTAATCAATAAAAATCCAAACACAATTTCAGTGACAAAACCCAAAGAAGTTTTACTTAGAACGCGCCATGCTCACACACAACCCCCTGTTTTTTTTGTTGTTTGGTACTTTTTTTAAAATGTTGCTATTTGCACATCTATATTATACTCGCTGGGAATTCCTCTAATAACATGGTGGTTTGTGGTCTGTTGTGTGTACGTATGGTCTCCTCTGCACATGCAAACGCCCCCGGGCGGCCGCCTCTGCGCATACGCGGCCTTATACCTGGGAATGATGTTACTTTCCGTTCCTTTTTTTTCGTTGCCATCAACGAATTTTGCCCCATCAAAATTCCCTAGGTGCCACTAAAGAAGTTTCATTTCAAAAGGTGTCACCTAATACTGAACTGCTCATTTGCTCTTCATTATCCCAACTGGACAAACACGCTATTTCTATTCTATTTAACAAGTTTTTCCTAAGCCCCGGGAGAACCATTTAAATCTTCCCTCCCAGGTGAGGCATACCTGGGGCTGTGGAATGTTCACAGCACTTTGATATATTTTAAACATTTATGTTTCACAACTAGCTCCGAACCCTGAAATAGGGATTTTGCTGCAGAATATAGAAAGTCCCAATTACTCACAGTATATACCCCCCCAAATAATCCTCTATATCCCATCCCCAATAATCCTCTATATACCTCCCCAATAATCATGTATACACCTCCTGAAAATCATCTTACACCTCCCTGAATAATCCTCATAGTACACTCCCTGAATAATCCCTATAACGCCTCCCTGAATAATCCCTATACACCCCCCCGAATAATCCTCTATATACCTCCCCAAATATTCTCTATATCCTCCCCCAATAATCCTCTATATACCTCCCTGAATAATCCTCTATACACCTCCCTGAATAATCCTCTATACACCTCCCTGAATAATCCTCTATACACCTCCTTGAATAATCCTCTATACACCTCCCCAAATAATCCTCTATACATCTCCCCGAATAATCCTCTATAAACTTCCCCGAATAATCCTCTATACACCTCCCTGATAAACCTCATACACTCTATAATCCCCATACACCTCCATCCCCAAATAATCCTCTATACATCTCCCCGAATAATCCTCTATACCACTTCCCCGATAATCCTCTATACACTTCCCCGAATAATCCCTCTATACACTTCAACCGAATATCCTCTATAACCTTCACCGAATAATCCTCTATACACCTCCCCAAATAATCCTTTATACCTCCTCCCCGAATAATCCTCTATACACCTCCCCCAATAATCTTCTATACACACATGAAAGATACCTAGAGCACACATGATATCCCTGGAAATAGCTATTTGCATATGTAAATAGTCTATTTCTCGGGAATCTCAGGTGTGGTCACAGGTGTATAATCCTACAGTATACTAAATAGGACACCTGTCCTTCCCTCTCTCCCTCATTTTTCCTCTCTCTACTCTCCTCCCCTCCCTCCATCCCATCGCAAAAGCCCCCATTTCAGTGTCTCGGTCGCAGATTCCTGTAGCATTTAAATTTAATTCTTAACCCCTTAAAAGCTTGGATAATCTCTTATTTTATATATATATATAATTAATATATATATATTATATATCTATATATTATAATATATATATATAATATATATTCTATTAATATATATATATAATATAATCTATACAAAAAAAATTAAATGTTCGAAAAATGCTGCAACGCATTTGGGACAGTTTTAACGCATCTCTAGTTATAACATAAACACGTGTGACGTGCGTGACTTTCCGCTATAATAATATACATGAAAAAGAAAACCACGCGCAAAACAACGCAGAAAAGCAAAAATGGAGAATAAAAAGAGGGAAATCTCTAGTGTCGTGAATATGTAACATGTCTATAATTTCTGTACAGATGCTAAGTATTGCACACAGAGCTAGTGGCTGGAACTCAGGCATTGTTTATTTGGTAATCCCTTTCTTTATCCGATGTCCACCAAGTGATTCTCTCACAGGAAGAATAAAAAACAAATCGGAACTAAGGCTGCGCCCATGGTAGTTCAGCCGGTGGAGCTGCGCGAGGCTGGGGGAAGGCGGGTGCTTTCCCTGGCCATGGTACGCGCGCCGTCCGGGGTGTGTCGGGGGGCGTGCCAGTGACGTCACGGAGCTGGTTCGCCTGCCTTGGCAGTTTGATTGTGTCAGCGTACGCACGCCTCCGCATGTCTGCCCGACCAAGGATGCAGCCTAAGGCAGGGGTTGTTCAACTCCAGTCCCAAGCCCCCCCAACAGGTCGTGTTTTTCAGATATCCCAGCTCAGCACAGGTGGGCTCAATCAAGGCTCAGTCAAAGACCGAGCCTCTAATTGAGCTATCTGTGCTGCAGCAGGCGACTGATTTGACCCACTTGTGCTAAGTTGGGATATCCTGAAACCTGTCCTGTTGGGGACGCTTGAGGACTGAGTTGAGCCCCCTGACTAAGGAACCGTCTTTTTATATCCAGCAGCATGTTTACTTAGGGACAGTTTACTGGCAACCTGTTCTCCATACTGTATAATTAGAGGCATTTGTAGCGGCTTTATATTTTGTTTATTGTTTGTATAAATATAAACTAATGGTAATTCTTCGGCATGTAAAGTATGAGGGACGCTCAGGGTAAGAAATAGTAAGTAATGGATCAAAATTAGCTGCAGAAATGCGTCTACAATTGTAACAATACTTGTGATTAGATTGTTATATAGTGGTACTTGGGCTGTACCTGTGCGGTTCCTTAGTGATGGGCGAACCTGTCCGTGTCCGATCCGAACTCTGAAATCCCAAGTCAGACGTCATCCACTTTACCTTGTCGGATTCTTTCAAATCCGTCCATGGGGCTTAGAGTCTCGGATTTGACCCCATATTTACAATCCTCCTCCCCTATTTATAATTCCGTCTGGCGGATTCGGGTTCAGTTTTGCAGGTTCAATTCCAGATCAGTTGGACATTTCCAGTAACAGAAAAAAAAACACCTCCTTTTTGAGGCTGATCGTGGAAATCCGTGGCCAAATGACCTGGCAGATCCACGTCGGATTCGGATGTGGCAGAAAAATGTGGCCCATCCCGCTGCTCATTGATAGACAAGTTCTCCCTACTTATTTATATGCATGGGTTTACAGAAACTGTGAAGAAATCTTTCTAAAATGATTTTCATATCACCCATATATGGCATCGGGCACTGTTTTATTAATTAAAGATAGGCCATATTTTTTCTATGCACCAAGGCATATTAAAGGCTACTTATTCAAATGTTACCAAGTATTGTTTCCTTTCTTAGATGGACAGAGGAAGTGATGTGGCTACTAACTACTGTATCCTGCAACTGCCATATGAAACCCTGTGCGTGACTCTTTCACTGGGGGGGGGGGGGGGCGGGGGGGACCAGTCATACGTTGGAGGCTCTTGTGGCCGTAAAGTTGTTTATTTTTTGAAATAGGCATCATTGTCTGAATAGACCATAATTAAACTCATTGAAGAGAAAGCTTGTGACCCTCAAAAACTCAGGTGACTTGCAAATTGGGATAAATTACCCAAGTCTTGCAGTAGCTGCAAGGCAAACAAGATCTTATCTTGCATTAAACGGTGCAATGGATGGACGGGAAGTAAACATAATGATGCCCCTTTATAAAAGCATTAGTAAGACCAAACCCTTGAATATGGAGTCCAATTTTGGGCACCATGCCTAAAAATACATTATGGAAGTAAAAAAGTGCAGAGAAGCACCACCAAATTAATAAAGGGGATGGTATCTTATTTATGACGAGAGTTAACTAAATCATTTATTTAAATTAGAAAAGAGGCGTCAAAGAGGGATATGATAACTTTACAAATATATTGGGGACAGCACAAGGAGCTTTCAAAAGAACTATTCATCCCACGAGGCAGTACAAGGACTCGGGGGCATCCCTTTTGGTTGAAGTAAAGGAGATTTTCACCGCACAAGAAAGGGTTCTTTACATTAAGGGCAGTTAAATGTGAAATTCATTACCCATGAGACTGTGTTGGCAGATACAATAGATTTGTTCAAAAAAGGTTGGACAACTTTTTAGAAAGGAGGTATACGGGATATACCAAATATAAACATGGGAGGAATGTTGATCCAGGGAGTAATCTGATTGCCATATTTGGAGTAAGGAAGGAATTTATTTTCCCCCTTAGGAGATAGCATTCGGATATGTCACTGGGGGTTGTGGTGTTTGCCTTCCTCTGGATCAATCTACTGTAAGTACGGATATGGATAAAGTATTTGTTGTCTAAATTTAGCATAGGTTGAACGTGATGGACGCATGTTTTTTTTCAACCTCATCTACACATGTATGTAACTATGTAACTCAGTGCAGCCCTCGCAAAAGCATGAAGGGGTCTTATAAATTGCTGGCTGCAGGGCTTACTTACAAGAGTTAGGGCTGGATATAAAGTTGTCTCTCACCTTTTTCAATTGTGTTAGCAACTGACCAGTTGGAAAATGAAACCCAGAATGTCTGGTATTGTTTCATGTTTTTGTGCTTGAAGTCAGACACGGTATTGCACATGTCATTAATGTTGTAATGTCAGCTGTAAAGAGTAAAGTCATTAAACGCGCGTGCATAGAAGCTTACAGTATCAGAGTGTTAGACTTTCTAGGAAGCAGTGCCGGATAAAGGGTCAGCTCTCCGGTGCACCACCGAAAAAGAGCGCCATGCGCTCTGACTCCGGCCACCATCTTTTAATGTCCAAGCCCTGCGCGCCTCATCAGTGTCAAAGGACATTTAAAGATGGCGCGTCAGTGGCGGGACTTGGCGCGGCGAAGCAGCAGCAAGGGACATTGATGAGGGCCTGGGCCACGTGACTGTAACACGTAGCTCACCACAACGAAGCGCGACCACGGTGCTGAGGTAGGGAACTAGTTAACGCCGACCCACAGCCACGTGGCGTGCCTAGGATGTAGAGTAGTCGTTCAAGCAGGTCGATGACAGATAGGAGAATAATCACAGTTCTTGCTCCAGGTCAGAGGAGAGTTGCGGATCGTCAAGTGCGTAGCCAAGTTCAGGATTGGGGAGTAGCGGATTGTCGGGTACGTAGCCAGGTTCAGGATAGGAGAAATCGATCGTTGGAGTACTTAGCAAGGTCAGGACTGGAGACAGGAAATGGTCGTTCTAGCCGGATCAGGAGAGGAGAGGTGCGGAATCCAAGAGACAAGCAGGGTCAGGCAACAAGAGGTTATATCAAGGCTGGTCTGAAGCTAAATGCAGCGGCACGGCGTCGCAACTAGACTATGCTCAGCAAAGACTGAATGCAGCAGGAAGTATATATAGGAGAGCCTCCAATAGCCGTAAAGGCGAAATCAGGAGTAAGCACACAGGTGTGCCCTATGATGCAGCTAATCGGGGATGGGGGCAGAGCCTGAGCACGAGTCACTCCCACGCGGATTCTGAGTGACCTTAGGACAAAAGGGGGCGGGATCAATTGCGCGGTCGACCCGCGCCTGTCACCGGAGGTCAGGGGGCGGAGCCGAGAGCGAGCATCATTCCCACGCCGTCCTGTCCATCACCAGAGCGGGGCGGGGCCTGTATCGCGCGTCAGCCAGGAGGCTGGCCAAGCGCACACGTTGTTCATCAGAGGGAGTGTGGGATCAGGCCGCGCAAGTTCCGTGCGCGCATGCATACTGGACCACACGAGACCCGAGCTCCTGTGTCGTCATGGAATGGCTTGTTGGGGGTGAGGAAACTGTCTGCATCCGCCCGATGGCGAATCCTCACAGTGACACATTGAGGAATGGCGGGGCAGGGCCGCGCAGGACCTGCGCTACTGCTCTGTCAATCTGTCACGCGGTCAAGCGCCCCTCGTCAATGTCCCTTGTGCTGCTGAGCTCCGATCTCCACGGTCTGCCACTCCGACATGCCATCTTTAAATGTCCCTCAACATTGACGAGGCTGCGCAGTCCTCAGACCTTTAAAATGGTGCCGAAGTTGGAGCACGCACAGCAAAAAGGCAAGATTGTTGCACTTACCTTTCACCACCTCCTTTTTCAGCATCCCGACGTCACTGGCGACGCGTTTCCATGGCAAAGGGATGTCGTGTGGCATCGCGGTTTCATGTCATCGCGTCGCCACATGACTTCGGACGCTGCAGAAGAGGGACAACCAATTTTTAGCCTGCGCGGGGCGCCGTACTGTCGCGTCCAACGCTACTCAGAATTATATTTTTTAAAGTACATTTATGCTAAATGCAATCTAGCACAAGTACAGGCTTCCCCACGGAGGAAGCCATTGCTGGCCGCTCTGTGGCATGCGGGGTTAATGGTGCTATTTATAGCTGCTAACCACTAATGTCAGTACCTGATGCTTTTCTATCACACTGCACAAACTCACTAACACACCTCACTACTGTACCACAGACCCACACATACTTGTATATGGTTATAACGCGGCTGTGCTTTATTTGTTTGCTTATACTGCTGGTATGTCACTGATAGAAGAACATTCATTGAGTTTTTTCCCCCCATTAAGTACATGACTGCCAGTGAGCTGCTGCTTGTGAAATCAGTGCAACAGTGACTGTGTCTGTAGGCACGAGACATGTTCTGAGACCTGGAATCACACACAAGCCTTAAATCAGTGTGATCTCCTTGTTGTTTAGCTTATATTTCCTGCTGTTCTGGCTCTGGAGAGATTCAGACCAAAAAGAGTGAAGAGTCTGCAAGAGGAGAGATTTCTAAGGAGTTTAAAGAGCTGAAAACTGGATAGGAGGCAGCAACTGATCTCATCACAAACTAAAAATACTCTCAGCCCAGGCACCTACTCCATTTTACTGGGATCTGGGAACCCCTCCTGGGACCGGAATGAACCTTGTTTGCAATAAGGAATTGTATCTATTTTGATTCTTGGGGGGCATTTTACAAGGTAATTAACGTTGCAGAATATAGCTATAAAAGACATATGTGAAACCTACAGTATATTGAGAAGTTAGATCTATTGAAGTTAGTGAAATTGAAGGAAATATTCTGTACACCTTCTGAAACATTGTTAATACTTCTTTACGGGATGTAGAAACAGTAGCCAACAAGGCATGGAATATATTTTGACTAGTTTTTATGATGCCATGCTGAAATGTAATATAGAATTATTTACTTAATTGTTTGATATTGTGCGTGGGGATTTTAGGATCGCCGTATGGTTTCTTGCTGCATTTAGGAACGTCTATGTTTTACACTAGATATGAATTTTTAAATAATGATTTCTTAGTTCTAATGTATTCTTCTCCATGAAACCTATTGTACCTTACGGGACCCACTTCAACTTTAGCTTTGATATTGAATTATTTAATAATAATAATAATAATAAGTTTATTGTTATTCCTTGTTCTAATGTTAGGGCGGTGGCAGGGGAGGGGAGTGTTAGCTCATGATAAACCGTTAAGGATTGGCAAAAATAATATAATCTTTATTATATTTTTTTCAGTGGTGAAACACAATATCAGAAACGTGTACAGGACAATCGGATAATTTTGTGATATTTAAAACTTGTTGGGATTATAACACATTGTAAACCTCAGAGACCCATTTAGTGTTGAGTGCATGACTCCTAGTGGCTACTATACTGGCCTATGTCTCTATCCTGCATGTTAAACATGCTTAGGGTAGCTACAATTGTTTGATTCATTTGTTATTAACCCCCCCCCCCCCCCTTATGTTGGTTACTAATGTAATCTGAGTTAAAATTAAGCAGTGGATGCAGCGCCGCCCCATGGCACTTAAATATGCTGCCGCCCTCCTCGTCCTGATTCACAGCATCAAAGAACGCAGCGGACGTCACCACACAGCGACGTCACACACGTCGTCTCGTTGCCATGGTAACTGCGGCATCATGATGTCATGTGACGCCATGGCAACAAGACGCCAAGTCCGCCCGTTTGACGTTCGCGCACTTTCGCTTCTAATCGGAAGGAGGAGAAGGGCGGCAGGCAGACAGGAGACACAGCAGGAGTGCCCGGCATATGTAAGTGACTCCCATCAGGCCCGAGAGCGTGGCAAATGATATGGGGGCGGACATTTGTGCCTCCCCTAAATTTTGCCGCCCTAGGCCCGACCTAATAGGCCTAATGGAAAATCTGCCACTGAGTGGATGATAGTTCCATGTTATTACAGGCTGCAGGGGGGGTATAAGAGTCAGAAGAAATGTCCTGGAAGGTTAGGTTCCAGAAGGAGAGGAGGAGGAGCCTCTGGGAGTAGAGGGGGAAAGTCGCCCTTAGTAAAGGAGAGATTAGGACCCCATGTTTTTGTGTTTTAGTTAGGGACAGTTGCTTTAACAATCAGGACCCCTACAACAATGCACAGAAGAGATATGCATGTCCAAGAAGGGGAATGCAGACATGCCAGAGTTGCCTAGATAGGGCTCTGAGATGTCAGAGTCAGCACCACAAAGATCTCCAAATACAGAGTTAAACCCCTGAGAAGGTGGCAGTTTCCTGCAGGAGAAAGGATGGTGTAATAACCTCCCCAGAGCAAGACAGGATCTTAGAGAGGCCAGAATAGGATGATCATATGGACAGAGCTAAGCAAGCTCACAACTGGGCCTAATCCAATACAGGTAGTCCTGTCATAACACGTGTACACACCTCCCAGGATGTTAACAGGAGGCACCCAGGAGAACTATGTATAGTGTGATCACTGTATGAATGAAACAAGGTACAACCATGTCAATCTTATTGTAACCGTGACTGCAGCGCTCCCAAGCCTGGAACATGAAAAAGATTGAAGTTGTACTAAAAACCTCCACCTGGATCCATTTTTTCCATCGCCCACCGACCACATCCAGCATCTTCCTTGCCCGGGCTTTCACTTGTCAGAGAACTCTCAACAGGGAGGTGATTGGACAGAAGGCAGCAGCCAGACATTGACTCCTCCCCCACCTCCCTGCAGCCAGACAGTGACTCCTCCCCCACCCTCCCTGCAGCCAGGCACTGACTCATCCCCCCCTCCCTGCCGCAGCCAGACACTGACTCCTCCCCTCCCTGCCTGCAGCCAGGCACTGACTCCTCCCCCATCCTGCCTGCAGCCAGGCACTGACTCCTCCCCCAACCTCCCTGCCGCAGGCACTGACTCCTCCCCCACCCTGCCTGCAGCCAGGCACTGACTCCTCCCCCACCCTGCCTGCGCCAGGCCACTGACTCCTCCCACCCCTGCCTGCAGCCAGGCACTGACTCCTTCCCCCACCCTGCCTGCAGCCAGGCACTGACTCCTCCCTCCCTGCCTGCATCCCACTGACCTCTCCCTCCCTGCTGCAGCCAGGCACTGACTCCTCCCTACCCTCCCTGCAGCCAGACTGACTCCTCCCCCACCCTGCCTGCAGCCAGACACTGACTCCTCCCCCTCCCTGCCTGCAGCCAGGCACTGACTCCTCCCCCCACCTTGCCTTGCAGTCAGGCACTGACTCCCCCCCGCCCTGCCTGCACCAGCACTGACTCCTCCCCCAACGTGTGTGTGTGTGTGTGTGTGTGTGTGTGTGTGTGTGTGTGTGGTGTGTGTTGTTTTGTTGGGTGGTGATTGTGTGTG
>WSYH01012414.1:6052-18886 GCA_036426205.1 Ascaphus truei | reverse complement strand
CTCGCCTGTTTTGGGAATGTTGTTATCACGGTTAATTGAGGCTTTGTGAATACTGCGGAAGCTACGCTCAAAAAACTGGCAGCATAACCGGCCTGGCGATTTTTTTTTATGAAGGTGTACAGAATAGGCCACTTAAACAACATAGGAGGACAATGAGTATAAATTAGACAGAGGTATAATTCTTGTGTGTTGCGTTATTGTGATGATGGAAGGTAACGTATGACATCACCAGTGAACAAAGCACTTGGTATTGCCACTGGTCTAGTGAAAAGAAAGTGTGTACAGTGTCAGAATAGTACTAAGGGTTTGGACTCGCAATACCTCTACTTTTTTTTATTTTACACTCCGAGTACGGTTACTTTTTTATTTATGTAGCCCCTGTAAGAACAGTGGGCTACCAATGCTTCTCCTACTGGAGTAAGCCCTGGTAAGGGCAGGCGCCAGTAGTAATCATGGGTTTTTCCCCCCACCGAGCCCTGCCTTGAGTGATAGAGGTAGGCCCCTGACTCTGTGGCAGGCCTGAGACAGAGGGGAGGTCCTGCTGACATCATAAGGGGCAGGGCTGTATCTATTTAGTGGGCTGCTCCTGTGTGTGTCTGGGTCAGTTCTGTTGGAGAGTCAGTTGCTGTTGAGTTCTGTGAGAGCTTTTGGAGAGTCAGTAGCTGGAGTGTGGAGGTCGTGAGACTGATGAGAGAGGAGAATGTGACAGATAGTACAGTCTGTCCTGGGAGACTGATGAGAGGAGTATGTGAGCTGCACAGATCAGAGAGAGAGAGCTGAGTACATTTGGAGGAGACAGGAGAGAAGAACTCAGAGCCCATCTGAGTAGAGCTGATACAGCTATAGTGGACCAATGCCCCTCACCCTGCTGAGGGGGTGATGGGGGAGATCTAGCCTCACCCAGAGGGCCTACCCTCAGGTGGAGGTAGGGGTATTGAGGCCCCGTTACAGCCATCCTGCAGGGGGTGTGTGTGTGTGTGTGTGTGTGTGTGTGTGTGTGTGTGTGTGTGTGAGAGTGTGTGTGTGTGTGTGTGGGAGCTTGTGTCTAGAATGAATACAGACACCAACCCACAGTCAGTCATAGTCACCCACCCGTCAGTCAATCACCCAAGTGTCACCCACCACCCAAATGTCAGTCACCCACCCACGTGTAAGTCACCAACCCACCCACCCAAGTTAGTCAAGTCAGTCAGTCACCCACCCCGCACCCATTCTCTCTCTCTCTGTCACCCACTCTTTCTCTCTTTCACCCACACTCTCTCCATCTTATCTTAACTGCCCTATTCCTACACCGAAATAACCTATACTGCTTTCTTCCAGATCTGACTCTCAAGCTTCACACAGGAGATATTGGAATCCCCACTAACCCAGAAAGACAGGTAGGGAACACCCCAGGCCCATACTGAATCCCCCCAGGCCTTTTGTCACATAGGATGTAGCATTGGGTATCTTTTGTCTTTTGCTGAAAATATTAAAATAAACAGATTGCATTGTAATATTTTTTTCCGTATTAACAATAACAAAAAAACAGTTAAGTAAAAGTTGCGCGTTAAAACTTTTTTTTCCGTGGTAGGTGCGCTATGGGTGGAGGGGGGGGGGTGGCCCTGCTCCTTTCATTTGTCCTGGGCCGCATGATTTCTGTTTGGAGGCCCTGACTGCACCCTGTAGTGTTGGACCAACCCCAACCAGTACACTATGCCACACATAGAGGATGCACTGGACTACCTGATGGGTAGCAAGTGGTTTTCGGTTCTTGATATGCGCAGTGGTTTTTATCAGATCCCCATGTGTAAGCAGGACAAGGAGAAGATGGCCTTCATATGCCCTCTGAAGTTCTATCATTTTGAACATATGTCCCAAGGAGTGTCAGGAGCTCCCGTCACATTCCAGATATTGATGGAGCGAGTCGTAGGGATATGAACCTACTGGAAGTGTTAGTATATCTAGATGACCTCATCCATTGCCTATTACCGGTGCTTGGTGAACAATTTATTTGACATAGCACAGCTTCTTATCCCAAAGCTCAAGGATGCAGTTTGGCCATGTGTGCCAGCAGCCAAGACTATTTTAAAACAAACAAGACATTTGGAGAAAGGTGAAGCCCCAAGTGTGATGAGGTATTCAAGACCATCAAGGCCCAGCTCACCAACGCACCAGGGCTGGCGTTTGCTGACCCACAAAAGCCCTACGTCATACATGTACACGCCAGTATTGTATTGTATTGTATTGTATTGTATTGTATGTCTTTATTTATATAGCGCCATTAATGTACATAGCGCTTCACAGTAGTAATACATGTGGTAATCAAATAATTAACAGATAATATAAATAACAGATCATGGGAATAAGTGATTCAGATATAAAAGTAACATTAAGGAAGAGGAGTCCCTGCCCCGGGGAGCTTACAGTCTAATTGGTAGGTAGGGAGAACGTACAGAGACAGTAGGAGGGAGTTCTGGTAAGTGCGTCTGCAGGGGGCCAAGCTTTATGTATCGTGTTCAGAATATCCACAGTGCTATTCATATGCTTCTTTAAGCAAGTGTGTCTTAAGGTGGGTCTTAAAGGTGGATAGAGAGGGTGCTAGTCGGGTACCGAGGGGAAGGGCATTCCAGAGGTGTGTGGCAGTCAGTGAAAAAGGTTTAAGGCGGGAGAGGGCTTTAGATACAACGGGGGTAGAAAGAAGACATCCTTGAGAAGAACGCAAGAGTCTGGATGGTGCATACTGTAACGAGAAATTAGGGCTGAGAGTTAAGGAGGGGCAGAAGAATGTAAAGCTTTAAAAGTGAGGAGAAGAATGGAGTGTGAGATGCGGGATTTGATCGGAAGCCAGGAGAGGGATTTCATGAGGGGAGTATGGAAGGACTTGGAGCTGTGCTGTATCAGAAATATTTGAGTAAACTCCGGCCTGTGGTATTTGTGAGTCGGATGCTCGCACCTTCAGAGAAAATGTATCCAGTACACAAACTCAAGTTTCCGGGATCTAAAGTGGGTAGTAGTAGACAAACTGCATGACTACTTTATATGAGGCATTGTTTGTGATACATACTGATAACAACCCACTTACTTATATCCTCTCTACTGCTAAGCTGCATGACACTGGTCACTGGTGGCCAGCTGAATTGGCAGCAGACACCCACAGGGACGACTCAGAAACTCCCAGACCCCAGTGGGGACCACCCAAGGACTTCTGAACACCTGTTGGGTACCCAGACACCCGCGGTGACCACCCGGAGACCCACGCCGGCCTCAGAGTTGATACCATTGCTGGACAAAAATTACATGATTTTATGCAAAAATTTTGTGCCAGCTTTTAGCTGGTGAAAAAATATGGTGAGCTTTTAGGGGTCGATAAACTTATCACAGCTTTGTGAATAGCTGTTACTGGCATAAAAAATAGCGGTTTTGCCATTTTTTTTGCCCTATTGGCTGACTTTTTTGTCTCTGACTGTTTAGGGGCATAAAAAAGCCATTATAGCATGATACTGCATTGTTATCACTGCTTTGTGAATAGCAGTATCACGCTATAAATGCATTTATTGCCCATTAAACAACTTATCACTGCTTTGTGAAAAGGCCCCACAGTCTTTAAAAGTTGGAGCTGCATTTGTTTTCCCTAAAACTCTACCAGTCAACACGGTTGTCATGTTAGTATAGCATAGCCTCCAGTCGCTATCCTTCTGTTAGGCCCTCACAGTATAAGTCCTGTTAGATACAGGCACTGTGAAGGGTACATTCTCTCATGAAGGCCTAGATTGCTATTGCAGCCTGGCTGCATTGTTACTGTATCCAGAGATGGGCCTAGCAACAACCAGAGGGTGTCATCCTGGGTAGGATACTGGCTGTGTCACATGCAATTCATTTGTTGCCTGTCAATATCAGACCTGCCCTGTTACAAGCCCATCCCCTGGGTATATACTAACACTCTCCCAGAAGTCAGGGCTCTCTTCCCTACCCCTGTGGAGTGGGTAACATCTACCCTTTATCCCAGAAGGGGGTAAAGGAGGAGCTCTGGTGGGGGGCTTACATGGACCTCAATGCCCAGGGCTTTCTGCAAGGGAATGTGATGCTGTGACTGCTGTGTGGCAATAAAGATTCAGTGGAACCATTTATCTGTGTGGCTAAATGTCTGGGTCACTAAGAAGTTGCCAGCATGGACCATCCTGGTCATCTCAGGATCCTCGATGGCTGGAGGTGCTAAAACCAGAGATGAACCAACCTGAAAACATGTCCTGATATCTTCCTACACCACCGCGGAGTACTCAGAGCCTCCTTTTCCAGCCTCTCAGGTCAGCAACACCAGGTAGCCATATGATCTCACTTAGGGTGGGGAACAAGTGCTACATTCGTTTATTTTGGTCACTAAAACTTTTTAATATTATTGTTCACTTTACCATGGAGAAAGCTTCTTTTCTTTGTTTTTCTATACTAAAATTACATTGTAAGCTCTATGGGGCATTGACTCGTGCCTGCAAATTTCTATGTAAAGTGCTGCGTAAAATATTAATATTATTAAAGCAGCAGCCTCTGCTCTGTTCATAGAAATATCTGAGTCTATTGTCCTCAAATGTAATTCTCTGTATTTTTATAGAATTTGCTCAGTGTCTTGTCCTCTCGTAGAATACTTTACCCATTTGTTGTTCCCGCTCCAGAATTCTCTCAACATGCCTGCCACATGTGCTTATCTTCCCTTCTGTCTTCTCATCTTATTCTACACCTCTTCATAACGCTTTCTTCTTTCCTTGACTCTGTTACCTTTGATCCAGAGGAGGAAGTGTCTCTGTTGCTCACCTCCGCCACTCATGTCTTCTGTCTACCTTTTTTGTACAGCCCTCTGCTGCCTTTTCTCACATACCCTCCACTCTGAAATGCCCTTCCTCTTAAAATCCACCAAGCACCTTCTGTCTCTACTTTTCAGATCCGTCTCAAAACTCACCTCTTTAACTAAGCATTTCAATAGCTCCAAAATACTCACCCCTTGCATACCCACTTGCCAAAACACTTCCCTCCCCTCTAATTTCTCCCTAAATGTATTACATCTCATCTTATTGTTTTGGGTCTATTACTGCTGTGAAGGGATACAGTATGCACGTACATGAATGGGGATATACTGTACATATAAAGATCTACATCTTGTTCTCAGTTGCTCTTCCTCTTTCAGAAATGTTCTCTGCTTCTTACTCGACTCACCCTAAAATATAATTGTTTGTCTTTTATTGATATAATGGTATTATGGTAATTAAAAGGTTAACAGTTAAATATACTTGGCATTCGTAACAAAGCTCTTTCCTGGATCTCCTCTTACCTCTCCCATCATACTTTCAGGGTCTCTTTTGCAAACACTTCCTCCTCCTCCAATCGATCTCTCTGTGGGGGCACCCCAGGGCACTGTACTGGGACCCCTTCTCTTTTCTCTTTTCACACTCTCTCTAGGTGACCTAATTACATCTCTTGGGTTCAAATATCACCTCTATGCTGATGACACACAAATGTACTTTTCTACCCCTGACCTTACACCTGCAGTACAGACTAAAGTTTCTGAATATCTGTCGGCTATATCATCCTGGATGGCCCTACGCCGACTTAAACTAAACATGGCGAAAACAGAGCTCCTCATACTTCCTCTCAAACCTGGCCCTATTTCCTCCTTCTACATTACTGTTGGAAGTACCATCATTCACCCAGTAGCCCAAGCACGCTGCCTAGGGGTGACCCTCGACTCCTCTCTCTCATTCTTTCTCACATTCAAAACGTTTCTAAAACCTGTCGCTTTTCCCCCCGCAATATTACAAAGATACGCCCTTTGCTCTGTTGCTCGACTGCTAAAACTTTGACTCAGGCCCTCATTCTCTCCCGTCTTGATTACTGTAACCTCCTGCTGTCCGGCCTTCCTGCCTCTCACCTGTCTCCCCTACAATCTATCCTAAACACTGCTGCCAGAATCACTCTACTCTTTCCTAAATCTGTCTCAGTGTCTCCCCTGCTGAAATCCCTCTCCTGGCTTCCTATCAAATCCCGTATCACTGTAAAAAATCCACACCTCAGTTTACTGCTTACCTTGCCTCACAGACCTGTTCAGTCCTGGAACACTCCCTCTGGTATCTACTGCAGCTGTGCAAGCTATCACTGCAACTTAGCCTTGTACTCACTCATTGGAGCATCATCCGGGGATTGGCCCGCTGGCCTTTAAGTACTGCATCCCCCCCACAATCCTTCTCTGCCGAGCATAACCCTACCTGGTTTTCACAAGTGTTCTGCCACAAGCCCTATGGCTTGGCTCTTGTGTTCTAATCTCTCTAGTTCTATTCCCTAGCTCACGCAGAGTTCAGTTCCTGTCTCCTGTGCTGAAGCGGAGTACTCTCCTTGTTGACTTCAGCTCCCTGTTTCCTGAGACCGGCTGCTAGTCTCACGCAGCGGTCAGTTCCTGTCTCCTGTGCTGAAGCAGAGTACTCTCCTTGTTGACTTCAGCTCCTTGTTTCCTGAGACCGGCTGCTAGTCTCACGCAGCGGTCAGTTCCTGTCTCCTGTGCTGAAGCAGAGTACTCTCCTTGTTGACTTCAGCTCCTTGTTTCCTGAGACCGTCTGCTAGTGTCACGCAGCGGTCTGTTCCTGTCTCCTGTGCTGAAGTGGAGGTTTCTCCTGTGTTGTCTTCAGCTCCCTGGTTCATGGGGCCTGCTGCTCATTCTCTATTGCAGAGGCCATGTCCTGGTTCCTGCGCTAAAGCGGAGGATTCTTCAGCCCGCTCAGGACTCTTGCGCTGAAGCACTGAACTACCACTGCTGCCAGGCGGTGTGCCCACTCCGGTCTACCTATCACTTCCTGAGACCAGTACCATGGGCCATGGTCGCCGCACGCGCAGAGTCCACTCCTGCGCTCACGCTCCTAAGCTGAAGCGGGGAACTCCTGACTACCTGTTGCCAAACTCCTGCTTGAACAACGTTTACCCTGATGTCTCCAGTCCTGACCCTGGCTTGTCCACTGACGATTCTGCCTTCTCCAGTCCTGACCCTGCTACGTACGACTACGAACTGCGCAATCCGGATCAGCCTGAGCGGTCTAAGGTCGGTGCTTTTACAACCCCACCTCAGCAACGCGGTCCGACCCAGGTTTGTGGCGAGCACAATCATGACAATCACACACTCAATTCTCCTCCTCACTTTTAAAGCTTTACACTCTTCTGCTCCTCCTTACATCTCAGCCCTAATTTCTCACTATACACCATCCTGGCTCTTGCGTTCTGCTCAAAGATGTCTTCTCTCTACCCCTTTTGTATCTAAAGCCCTCTCTCGCCTTAAACCTTTCTCACTGACTGCCCCACACCTCTGGAATGCCATTCCCCTCAATATCCGACTAGCAACCTCTCTACCCACCTTTAAGACCCACCTTAAAACTCACCTACTTAAGGAAGCATATGAGTAGCTCCATGGCTGATATTAACACCTCATACATTAACCTTGGCCTCCTGCAGACGCACATACCAGAACGCCCTCCTACTGTCTCTGTACGTTCTTCCTACCAACAAAATTAGATTGTAAGCTCTTTGGAGCAGGGACTCCTTTTCCTAAATGTTACTTTTATGTCAGAAGCACTTATTCCCTTTGTGTTATTTATATCTTATTATGTATATGATTGTCACTATTACTGCTGTGAAGCTCTATGAACATTAATGGCACTATATAAATAAAGACATACATACATAAAATATACTGTAGGAAAATGCAGACAGAAAGTGTGAAGTCTAAAAATGTGTTGAAAATCTTAGAGCATGGGTTAGTAGAAGATTGGAACTGAATGTTGCTATTAAAGAGAACACTTCATATGCTTCTTCACCCCCATTACTTACACGTAACAGGAACAGCTTTTCTCATACCTAGGGGCTTGTGGATAATAAAAGCATTCTCTTAGTGTCTAGAAGCACATATTTTTTAATGCTATTGGTCCCCTATTTATTTTCACTTCCCCTTCATTGTCTTTGTATGTCACTCCAGACTCAAGGAGATGAAAAACTAAGATCTTAAATATGAAGTGTTAGGTAGAGACAGCATAAAGGAGAATAGAGCTCTGTACTGTCTCTTGAAGGTATGGGGAAGTTGCTGAATATCCACATCAAAGTAAGAATGGGCATTTAGTGATGTGTGAACTTGCAGAGATTTGGTCTGCTGCTGTTTCAATTGAACTTCCCAAACAGTTCTAAAAAGCAGTGAACATTTCCAATCAATCTACAGTACTGTAGTAAAAAGGCACACATTGTTAAAAATTCACTATTTTGAAGAAATAGCAGTCCCGTGACTTTGATTTTTTTTTTTTTACGTTTGATCGAATTACAAAAGTAATGTAACATGCAAGATATATTGACATTTATCTCTTAAAGCTGCAATTCAAGCAATATCCTGCATGTGTTTTTTTTAATAGATCAGTTCTATAGTAAGAAAAAAATACTTTTAGCATTTTCTGTTTTAAAAAAAAAAACTTTGAAAGACCAATTTTCTAGTATTCTATTTTAACAAGCATGTTTATTCCCATAGCAACCATTTACATTCCCCAGATCTAAAGATGTCGCCAAAATTCGCCGATCAATAGACGGAGAACGAATTGACCGGCAGCTATGCAGTTCTTTAGGTAAGTAGAGATTGCCCACATGAAACTATTGAAGTAAAAAAAAAAAACGGGAGCTTGAACTGCAGCTTTAAGCAAACTTGTTACAAAAGTTTGCAAAGTAAACTTTTTGACTGACTAAAAATCTTGCCAAAAGTTACAGAAAGCGAGAAAATGTTTAGTGTTTTGGTTTTGTAAAAACTCTTTTTATTTTAGTTCTGGATTTGGATTTTTAAGAAATGATAGAAATAAATTCAAAATGTTAGTAATTTTTTCCCAAATGTTTGCAGCTTTTTTTCATTAGCGAACAACTCAAAAGTTCCATTTGCTTATTTAAAAAAAAAAAAAATGAAGAAGAAATAAAACAAATGAGAGAATGAGCCTCTCTCTGGGTTTGGCTCAATTTCGGTGGGATAAAAAAAATGTTCTGAAGTTCAACTTGAATGCAAAATGTGTGGAATTACAACTTTCGAACACACTGACCAGACCCAAATTTGCAAACTTCGAATTTCGAACCTGCCAACGTGCCTATCCTTAATCAAAAGCTGAAAATCTGGACATAGCCACTAATAATATCTTATTATTTTTGCAATAAGCCACCAAACTACAATGAATTATATAAGAGCCAGTTGTTTAATTGAACTAGGCTAAATATATTAACGAAGCAGCAGTTTTGCTCACACTGCTGTTAACTTTAATGATTGTACAGCAACAACAAAAAGGGTGTTTGTGACAAGCACGTGCATTTTAAGTGAAACTTCTTTCTGTTGTGTCACTGAAATTGTAATTATACTCTCAAAAGTCTTTCTTTCAATCAAAAATATCAAAATAATATTTCACTGACAAAACACAAAGAAGTTTCACTTAGAACGCATGTGCTCGGCACACACTCCGTTTTTAAAAAGTATAATCATTACAGTTACTATATTATAATAATCTATATAGTATGCATGTGTTATGTTTAAATACCTTGCATCTTTTGCATTTCTCCATTTTTTTTATTATAAATGTTATATTCAGTGGCGACGTCACCTCTGTTACAGACTTCTGTTACCATGAAGGAGATTTGCCCAAGCTACATTTTTGTACATTAGGTGCCACTAAAGAAGTTTCCGTTCACAAACTGCTAGTACATCTGACTGCATCAGTGAACACATAAGTATATTGATCTTATACCCTCGGCCAATGACTGTGAAGCAAGGAAAGGACTGTAATTAAACTATACCAAGAAGAATGACATCACGGATAGAGGGGAGACAGACCAACGAGGAGAGAGAAAGAACTGTCCTGAGGAGCCCGGGCAAGTGAAACAGGGCGGTAGCAGAGCCTTCCTAGTGTGGCAGAACAGTACACACCGGAGGTAGTGGGAATGGTCTAGGAGAGTGCATCACCCGAGTAAGGCTGCGGTCCCAGTAATGTCTGTGACACGCGCGCCCGGCGGGGGGGGGGGTCTGTGAGGAGAGGAGATCTGCGGTCTGTGAGGAGAGGAGAATCTTGCGACGGGAGGGGGCGTGGTCAGGGATTTGCGGGGGCGTGGCCATTACGTCACGCGGGTGGTTCGCCCTCATTGGGTGAACCGCCGGTGGGGCGTGGCCACGCCTCTGTCGCTAGGAGTAAACTCAATTTTATTGAGTTGGGAAAAACCCTGCAGCACGGCACGGCTGCACCTTCTGCGTGACGGTGCATAGTGCGCCCTGCACCATTGAGGAGCGGTGCTTACACGCACAGTGCACGCCGCGCCATGCGCACAGGCTGTACTGGGACCGCAGCCTAAAGGGGACTCATGTAAGCTGGGGGTTCCGAAGCTGTGAGTAGACCAAGTGGAAACACATCCAGGGGATTGCTCCTACGACACTTCAGTATCCTTTTCAACGTACACAGCTACGAAGTAACAGAATATCTCAGATATTATTAATTAGTCTGAACTGGGAGTGTACACTAGGTGTGAATTAGTGCTTGCTTGATCACAGGCTGAAGGAGGGGCTCAGTGAGTAAAGGCACCGACTCTGAAAACAACGAGCCCTGAGTTTGAAGCAGCGGAGCCTGGATCAATTCCTGGGCGTCAGCTCCTTGGAAAAGTTTACAATAGAAAAACTTTGAATTATTGGTCATTGCTGAGCATGTGAAGGCTTTTGAGGGCTCATGCTCCTCTTAACAAATCTCTATTTAAACCTCTTAACAAATCTCTATTTAAAAAGGCAGCAGAATGCTGAAAAATTGGAAAAAATGTCAACAGCTGTTGAAGCATCCCTACTTTGCAGCTTGCACCTTCTTGCACTAAGACCACACAGTGATCTGTAAATGGTCCCAAACTGCACTGTATGGGAATATAAAGGGCAGATTCCTATGTGTGCTGCTGATGTCAGAGGAACACAGATTAGAGGGAAACTGAAAAGAGGAGGCAGACTGGCAGAGAACAAGTGGATATCTGCTATTTTTAGCCAAATATGCTATTTTAAATGTTTCAGGCTACAGTCTAAGTTTTGGCTACAACAGAATGGTTGAGATCAGAGCTGTTAACAGCCAGAAGCGTTGTAACCTTACAAACCTACACTACATTTTGTGAACCTGATGTTTTAGTAAAGAGACAATCAAATACAAAATGTATTTTAGATTTTTTTCAATTGTATAAATGATATAAAATTGCAGGTGTTTGGTTACCACAAATTTATCAATCTCTTTCTTCCCCAAGTGAACAGTAAGTTTATATTAACCAAACTCATGGTGGTCCCTCATATTGTTAAAGTAGCAATTCATGCTGCTAACTTTTATTTAACATAATCGTAAACTCAGGTATTCCCACAAGCTGCAACAGGGGGAACCGCTAAGCAGATGGAGAGATGGGCTGCATGCGGACTCAGCGTTCCCCCTCTCGGGACTGTGTAGTCCTTCTGTGCCTGACCTACGTGGGCGTGACACGGAAGAATTTAAACAAACCAGAGGGATACCGGCACCCCATAATGGGGCCTGTAACTCGGGAAGGAGTGGGTCCCCGGACCTGAAATCAGCTCCGGAGACCCAATGCTAAAATACTGTATTATTCAAATAAAATTAAATCCCCGCGATCGCCTATTAGAGGCACGCAGGTGGAGTGACTGATTCAGTCTCACTCTTAGTATGCGTCTTACCAGGTGCAGCCTGGTAGGATTCACACAGCACGAGTCATATTAAAATGCAGGGATCCCTGCTGTCTTAATACGATGGTGAGGGAAAAAATCCAGGAACATGGTCTTCTAAGTATATATTTATATAAAATATATATATATGTAGCCCCTATAAGAAATAGTGGGTTACCAATCCTTCTCCTACTGGAGTAAGCCCTGGTAAGGGCAGGCGCCAGTAGTAATCATGGGTTTTCCCCCCCACCAAGCCCTGCCTTGCTTGATAGAGGTAGGCCCCTGACTCTGTGGCAGGCCTGAGACAGAGGGGAGGTCCTGCTGACATCATAAGGGGCAGGGCTGTATCTATTTAGTGGGCTGCTCCTGTGTGTGTCTGAGTCAGTCTGTTGGAGAAGTCAGTTGTTGTTGAGTTCTGTGAGTTGTTGGAGAGTCAGTAGCTGGAGTGTGGAGGTCATGAGTCTGATGAGAGAGGAAAATGTGACAGATAGTCCAGTCTGTCCTGGGAGCTGATGAGAGGAGTATGTGAGCTGCACAGTTCAGAGAGAGAGAGAGCTGAGTGAGTTTGGAGGAGACAGGAGAGAAGAACTCAAAGCCCGTCTGAGTAGAGCTGATACAGCTATAGTGGACCAATGCCCCTCACCCTGCTGAGGGGGTGATGGGGGAGATCTAGCCTCACCCAGAGGGCCTACCCTCGGGTGGAGGTAGGGGTATTGAGGCCCCGTTACAGCCATCCTGCATGGGTGCAAATCCTGGAGGAAGAGGAGAGGAGGTCAGATACCTGTGTACTGCCATGACTAATACTGCCAATGAACTGCTGCTGTGTGCTGCATCACTGAGAAAAGACAATAAAGACATTGCTGTTTTATACAAGATTGTGTGCGATTGGAATCTCTCGCCCTGGGACCAGGGCTTTCTCTGGGAAGATTCCAACCTATCCCCTAGGTTTCGCCAGAGAATGGAGGCGCTGCACAACAACCACTAAAGAATGGAGGCATATACCCCAGAAGCCTGGTCCTGTAATCCCCCACACCAATGCGGGAGACTCAGGCCCTCCTTTTCCAAGCAGGTATGCACCACCATAATACATGTAGCCAGCCCTCAATACACCTTAGAGGCACGATCTG